>QEOT01002568.1:229495-277347 GCA_003123785.1 Pterocarya stenoptera
AAGGCTTCTCAACAGCAGCGATGTAATCTTATTACCAGATTGAAGGATGATGAGGGTATTATTCATGAAGGATCTGAACTAATTTCGATGATACATGACTATTTCTCAAAGCTGTTTTCTATTACTTATCCTTCTGATGTTGATGTAGTGTTGCAGTCTGTCCAGCCTTGTGTTTCTGAATCTATGAATGGTGAGTTAAGATATGATTTTACTGTGACTGAGATAAGAGAAGCCTTATTTCAAATGCAACCACAAAAAGCTCTAGGCCCGGATGGTATGTCTCTGTTATTTTTTCAAAAATATTGATATCTGGTTGGTGAGACTGTTATTGCTTTTGTGTTACAAGTTCTTGAATTAGGTCTTATGCCTCATAATTTAAATCTTACCCATATTGTACTGATTCCGAAGATCAAATAGCCTAAGTATATAAAGGATTATAGACCCATTAGCTTATGTAATGTGGTCTATAAGGTCATTGCTAAGGTATTAGCTAATAGGTTGAAGTTAATTTTACCTGGAATGAATTCTAAAAATCAATCACCCTTTGCTCCTGGAAGGCTAATCATTTATAATGTTCTGGTGGTGTCTGAAACTGTGGATACAATTAGGCTGAGGAAACGTGGAAAGAATGGTTGTATGTCTATCAAAATAGACATGAGTAAAACCTACAATAGGGTTGAATGGATTTTTCTGGAAAAATTAATGTTGTGTATGGATTTAATAATCATTTCGTTCGTCTTATACTGATGTGCATTACTTCAGGTTCTTACAAAGTTCTTGTCAATGGAATTTCTACTTAGTCTATTCAGCCTACTAGTGGTTTATGTCTAGGGTGTCCTCTTTCTCCCTATTTATTTGTTTTATGTGCTAAGGTTTTGCCATTATTGTTGAAGCAAGTTGAAGTGCAGCAATACTTGGGGGGTATTAGTGTGTGCCATAATGCTCTCCAGGCCAGTCATTTATTCTTCGCTGATGACAACATTAGTTTTTGTTAAGCATCTATTTCAAAGAATCTGCATATAAAATACCTGCTATCTAGTTATGGAGTAGCATCGGGTTAGCAGTTGAATATGGAAAACACTAAACTTCTTTTTAGTCGTAACACGGATCCAGCCATTATGCATGATATTAAAGAAGTGTGCGGTGTTCATGATATTCACCATCATGACAAATATCTTGGTCTACCATTTTTAAAGCAATAAAGGACCGAGTCTGGCCAAAATTACAGGGTTGGAAAGAAAAGTTACTATCGCAAGTTGGTCTAGAAGTGTTGATTAAAGCTGTAGTCCAACCTATACCTACTTACACAATGAGTTGCTTCAAGATACCAAAGGGGTTTTGTCAAGAACTTGAGGGGATGATTGCATAATTTTGGTGGGGACAAAGGGGCCAAGAGAGAAGGATTCACTCGCTTAAATGGCGTCACATGTGTAAGTCAAAATTTAATGGTGGATTGGGCTTTTGAGACTTGGAAGCTTTCAACTTGGCATTATTGGCAAAGCAAGGCTGGCGTCTATACAAGGCTCTCTCTTTGCATAAGTGTTTAAAGGAAAATATTTTCCCAACTATAATTTTTTATCTTCGATGCTACGTTCAAAGCCATCATATTTTTGGCGCAGCATATACCAAGCAAAATATGTAATCAAATCTGGAAGTTTATGGATAATTGGTAAAGGCGATCAAATTAAGATATGGGAAGATAATTGGTTGTCTAATTCCAATAACAGAAGAGTTATCACTCATTGTAATACTCTTGTTGTTGATGCTTGTGTTGATGATTTGATGGATGCCTATTCTCCTAGGGGGTGGAACACAACTTTGGTGAAAAAGGTATATATTCCCTTTGAGGCAAGTACCATTCTCAAGACTCATTTATTTCTATATTGGGATGATGATAGATTAGTATAGAGTGGTACTAGGAATTGTATTTTTATTGTGAAGTTAGCCTATTATCTTGCTCTTAATTTAAAGTATGCTTGGGAGATTGGTTCTAGTAATCAAGAATTGTTCTCATCTTCTTTTGGGAAGACTTTATGGAATTTGGAGTTTCCAAATACCATTAAAAATTTTATATGGAGGGCTTGTAATGACAGTTTACCTACAAAGAAGCTCTTATCTCATTGGCACATTCTTGGCTCAAGTATATGTGATTTCTGTTGTGGTGTAGATGAAGATATTTTCTACATGTTATGTAAATGTCCCTATTTTCTTAGAGTGTGGAAAATGTACTTTGAATGAGATCTGTGGCTAATATATGGACATTCTGGTCTTGATACTACTATAAAAGCAGTTATGAAGCTCTATAACCCTCTCATTTTGACCTATTTCTTGCTAGTTGCCTGGGGGTGTGGAAATTTCAAAATCTGAAGATATTCCAACAAACTAAACTTGATGTGAGTGTTGTGGTTGGAAATTGTTTTGATTATGTGAGAATTACCAACTAGTTTTCTTGGAACGTCGCGTCAATTACATTCAAATGAATCCTCATGCTCGAACGTGTAGTAATGATACGTTCGAATGTAAAGTTGAGTGAGTCTTTTGAAATGTAACGTTCGAACACTAAAATCAACACATTTGAATGTTATCCTTTTATGTTCGAATGTTAAATTGTACATTCAAACATTTTTTCGAAACAGTTTTAATTTCTCATATATGCATGTATACTACTTTTTTTTTTAGGATATAGCTCATCTTTTGACAAATTGGAAACAGGGGAGGGAAGGAACTGACCAAGACACTTTTTGGATAGGCTGTCAAACTATTATGACTGAAGTGTTTATCAACGAGTTTGACGAGCTTACATGGGAGCAGACGAGCCTCAGAAGCATCTTTGTTACTAGAGAACATTTGCACACTGAGGGCAAAGATATACACCTCCATAATTCGAGAGTTTTACATGGAGAAGTGCTCCATGCCGATGCATCCTCTCACACCATGATTGTACGCGGTGTTCAGATCGAGATTTCAGCGGATGTCATCTCTGAGCTATTCAGGATCTGTCGCATATCTGAGACATCAACTACAATAGATGCTCAGGCTGAGGATGCAACAAATATAGGCACATCAGCATCATCTACTTGCCCAGTCTAGTCTATGGCCAGAGATGTAGACCGGTCGGAGGTCGAGGGTACTAATCAGCCTGAAGATGACGATTGCGATGAAGATTTCTACATCCTCACTAGGAGAGACCGCACACCGTTCTAGAAGAAGAGCACGTTCTCCCAGATGTTGTTGCTACCATTTTATGGCATGTTGCATCTTCTAGTTGCAACAAATGTGGATCATGTGGCATATAATGTCACATTCATTAGGACTCACGCACAGTTCCTCATACAAGTGACATGTGGAGAGCCCATTAACTTGTCACTACGGATTTTTTAAAGAATCCATTATGAGGTGAGCATCATCTCTACTAACAACATTCCCATATGGAGTTATCATTACTCAGCTATTACTGGATCGGAGAGTGCCACCCCAGGCAGAGGAGTGATTGGCTGAGCAGATGAGCCCCATTAGCATGACCTCACACTGTCGGAGCATTGGATAAGGAAGGGGGCGTGCTCGGCGTGAGCCTGAGCCTATCTTAGATCTTGTTTCTCCTACCTAGTTTAGGCCCAGTGTTGCTCTCCATGGTGGGAGTACTAGTCAGCAGCCTATAGGTACATTTGCAGGAGATGTGCGCCCTACTTTACTCTATGCATGACCTACTCGGGTTGATAGGATGGTCTCAAATATTATTGTACAAATCGTGCATGTACACTAGAATGTCACCGAGGTTGGCCATTGTGTAGATATCCTAAACGACAAGCTCACTACATTGATAGAGGAGTTTCATACATTTGTAAACAATACGTTTTGAATGTTTTGAACTTTTATCATATTTTGTATTTATATTTTAATATATTTCTTTTTCTATACTTTATGTAATAAACAATATTATTTAATATCTCTAATGTTTTTATATTTGAATTCTCAATATTTTTGAATTTGAGAGTCGATTTTTAATTTTAAAACAGTTCACGTTTGAATGTTAATGACTATCGTTCAAACGTTTAAACAAATAACTTACATGCTCGCACTTAAGTGGGCTTAATGTTCAAACATACATGAACTGTTCGAACGTAACATTTTAGGCCTTGTTTGTTTTCAAGACCAAAATCCAAAATTTTAAAAATTTTGAAAACTTCCCATCCTATCATTACAACTTTTTTAAATCCACATACAAAATAAAATAAACAATTCAATTTTTTCAAATCCCAAAACAAATATAATATTAAAAAATATATTTTAACAATATTTTATTCAACTTTAATCTTATCTCATCTCATCTCTGAAAATAAACGAGACCTTATATGTTCATATGTAATCATTCCAAAATGACGTCGTCTGGCTTACGTTCGAACGAAACAATATTATATTTCAAATGTAAAATCATTTCTCGTCTATCTTTAGTGACGGTTGCGGAAAACTGTCACAAAAAATCATTTTTTGTGATGGTTTCTGAGCCGTAACAGATTCAAAACCATCACAAAAATTTAATTGTGTTAAAGTGATTTAAAATAAATTTTCTCAAAAATAAAAAAGAAAAAATAATGAGCTAGACGAATGAATTAGCTATTTTATTATTTTTTTAGGGAAAGATCCGAACGAGAGAATAAGACATTTTGTTAATACAACGTCTTTTCCGCGATAAATACTTACTAGGAGTCATGATAAACACGATGAGGTTCATCGACCACGGGTTCTCCAAAAAGTTGCGTCCATGATCCACCAGCTTTTATATAAATTACTGATATAAAATGTAGTTTTTTTTTTTGGCTGGATTGATAAAAAAAGGTAGTTACTGGGTAAGGTGTGGATTTTGCGTCTACATTCAGCTCTCTAACTTTCTAATTTGCCTTCTAATTTGATTGTATATGAAAAATCTGATGTCAAAGTAAGGTCTCATTCAAGACTAGGATGTCACCCCATTACAGCAAAAATACCTTTTTTTACGAAGTATTTTTAAAAATTTAATTTTAAAAAGACATTTCTGTTGTAGTGACGTGCGGACTTGGACGAGAGATACAAGACATGATTATTTTATGTTGTGCTCGGTATGTAAATGATCTATTAAAACATGTTAAGTCCGTGTAGAAAATATATTTTTTATCCAATTGACATGCAAATAGAAAAATTATATCGGTGATGTGAAGGGTAACGTCTTGCAAATAAAAATACCCATTAATAAAAATACCGTCTTGCAAATAAAAATACATTAGAAAGATAATGTTCTCTTCGTTATGGTTACGTGAACTTAAGGGCTCTTTTGGAGATAAAATGATATGGTTTTAGATGAGTTGAATAAAATATTATTTTTTTAATATTATTATTATTTTGAGATTTAAAAAAATTAAATTATTTATTATATTTTATGTGAAAATTTAAAAAAATTATAATGATAAAATGAGATGAGATGAAACGATCTCTATATGTTTGAAACATGACCTTAGAGTCTTACTTCCACTATAATTTAATGAATATATAAATGAAATAAATTGACTTAAAAAATTTATAACATCACGAGGATAGGACCAATATGATTGGAATAACAACTAAGCGGTGATGGGGAATTAGACTCGTTGATTTACTAAATTAATTGCAATCTTTTTATAGCATTTGATTGGAATGAGAACTCGCGTGGAACTAAGTTTTGGCACCCAAACCACAAAGTTCATTTTATTATTGGTTCACATGGAATGCCATCCACGTCGCGCCAACACTCTTTTAAAAGAAAAATGATGATCATCATGAATGGTTTTATTTTAGAGTTATTCTATTATTAAGTAGGTATGAAGACTGTAGAGTACACCATCTACATAATTTAAATAATAAGATTTCATTTATAAGACAAATTTTAAAACTTATTTTTTAAATTAAATTATGTCATGTAAGGGTGAAAACCGACGTTGTCGGCANTATTATTTTGAGATTTAAAAAAATTAAATTATTTATTATATTTTATGTGAAAATTTAAAAAAATTATAATGATAAAATGAGATGAGATGAAACGATCTCTATATGTTTGAAACATGACCTTAGAGTCTTACTTCCACTATAATTTAATGAATATATAAATGAAATAAATTGACTTAAAAAATTTATAACATCACGAGGATAGGACCAATATGATTGGAATAACAACTAAGCGGTGATGGGGAATTAGACTCGTTGATTTACTAAATTAATTGCAATCTTTTTATAGCATTTGATTGGAATGAGAACTCGCGTGGAACTAAGTTTTGGCACCCAAACCACAAAGTTCATTTTATTATTGGTTCACATGGAATGCCATCCACGTCGCGCCAACACTCTTTTAAAAGAAAAATGATGATCATCATGAATGGTTTTATTTTAGAGTTATTCTATTATTAAGTAGGTATGAAGACTGTAGAGTACACCATCTACATAATTTAAATAATAAGATTTCATTTATAAGACAAATTTTAAAACTTATTTTTTAAATTAAATTATGTCATGTAAGGGTGAAAACCGACGTTGTCGGCATGATTTTTGGGCAAAATCGACGCCGACCGACGTCTGAAAAAGTGGGGGAGCCACCGACCGTAACCGGTCGATGGGGAGGAGGAAACCGATCGAGCGGTTCTCTGGCGGTTCTCGGTCGGCGTCGGTTCCGCTGCCGGCGATTATCTACTGAGAGAATAATGAGAAAGAGAGTTGCATAGGAGAGAGAGAGAGAGAGTTACAAAGGAGAGAGAGAGAGTTACAGAGGAGAGATTTGAATTCGGGAAGAAGAACTGGGGAAGAAGAAGAAGCATCTCGAAACGACGCCATTCCACTTAAGTGGAACGGCGTCATTTCAAACTTTTTTTTTCTTACGTTCTTAATAAAACGACGCCATTTGATTTAATTCCAAACGGCGTTGTTTCCACGATCTGTTGTAACACTTATTAACTAAAACGGCGCCGTTCCACTTAAACTTAAGTGGAACGACGTCGTTTTGACAAGGGAATATTAAAAAAAAATAGTTTTATTATATCGGTCGGTTCAGCAGTCCGGTCCAGCTTCAAACCGGGACCGAACCGCTGAACATCGATTTCTTGAAATTTCCACCGCATGCCGACCTGTTCCGGCCGGTTCCTGACGCGGTCGGTCGGTTCGAGTCGGTGGCGGCCGGTGGCGTCGGTTTCTGTACAGCCCTAATGTCATGTAAACACTTTACTAGATGTGCTCTACATACCGATTTAATAATAGAATTTTTCTTTACTTTATTGGATTGGCTAAAATTTATTGATATTTAACTAAATCTTAAATAATTAAAAAACCCTCCATTTTGACATTTGATTAATTATTGAGTATTTAATATGCATTTGAGTTATAATACATTGGGGTGATACTCGCATGGTGCGGGGCGGGGTGCCATCCCACGTGGGGGATGGTTTTGGAACCCCGCACCCCACCCAGTCCAATGCTATCCATTTTGCCTAAAAACTATTTCTAGTTTCAAAAACAATTTTTTGGACGCAAATTATCACAAAATTTAAATTGTAAATTAAAATTTATATATACAACAAAAACTTAAAAACTAATAACATAGTTTTTAAACTCATTAGAGTTGCATTCAAGCCATCGCATTGCCTTGGCCTTCTAAACCAATTTTTATATAGGGGTCAATGCAATACAATAGTCATACTTAAGTAACGTGGGACTTACTATATATATGCAATGACTTGAATATAAATATATGTTTATATAAATATTTATAAATATATACAAAATTGTATATATTTATATACAAATATATACAATTTATTTATATAAATATTTAAAAATATATTCTTTTAATATAGAATGGCATGCCCCACTGGGGTCATCCCGCCCCCCGCCCTCGCAGGCTTTCTCCCTATGAATATGAGATAATCCAACTAAAATATGAGAATATGAGATAATCCAATGCCAATATTGGAAAGGACAATGCTAGGGCCAACATGTACCCCTAGTGCATTTCTATTTTTTTTTTTCCTTTTCATTTTTAAACACTTTTTAAACATATTTAAACATTTAAAAAAAAACACATATCTATTATGGGTTACTTTCTTAACCATTAAGGGAAAAAAAAAAAGAGAAGAAGATAAAAACACACAAGCGATCAAATTGAGAAGGCAAAATCAGGGACTATTTAACAATTTCCTATTTGAAAACACTACCTAACAAAGGAAACTAAAGTTAAAATGGTGGCTACAAAATGCTTAAATCCGGATGTGACACAAAGTATTCATCATTCAATGTCGAAAGATTGTGTGTTGCATGCCAGGGACTATCACCACCCGTAGTTCGCGCTGAGTTAAGAGACTTGGCTTTGTATGCAAGGACCGAACAGTTAAGGGATTGTGATCACCGCCAATAGTTTGTGACGAGCCAAAAGATTCAACTTTGTGAGCGAGGGCAAGGCAGTAAAAGAACTGTCACCACCTGTTGTTTGCAGTGAGTTTAGGGATTTAACTTTCATGGGCGAGGCTCAAAGTAGTCAAGGGACTGATATTGCCATTGTTCGCTCCAAGACAAGGTACTCTGCTTTGTTGTAGGAGACGCTCGACCGCTCTACTATTGCGAGAGGCAAGGCTCAACTACATTGCTGCGACAGGAGGTAGGGCTCGATCGTGCTGTTGTTGCAAGAGATAGAGCTCGATTGGGCAGTTGAGATGGGAGGCAAAGCTCGATAGGGCTGTTGTGACGAGAGATAGAGCTCAACCAAATTGCTATGATGGGAGACAAAGCTTGATTGCGCTATTGTTACAAGAGGTAGAACTCGACCGTGCTACTATTGTGGGAGATAGAGCTCGACCGCCTTGAGAGGTTTTTGCCGAAAACTAAATAGGCTAGTGTATTACAAATCACAAGTTTTTGCCGACCACCTTGAGAATTTTTGGATTTTTGCTCAGCCCTAGTTGAGGTATCATGCACGACAATTCTTTAGGTGGACGTTGCTTCTCCACGTGCATAGTGCATGCCATGCAGCCCTGGCCCTTTTTTTTTTTTCTTCCTATGTAACAGTACTTGCTAAAAGGAAATAATCCAAAAATAAACACTTTACAGAACAATTTAGTTAGAGATAATTAGAATACCAATCGAGTTAGCAAACTCTTTGTATTTTCATTATTTCACAAATCAGTAAGGCAATAATAAGGTAGGTTGCAATTTAGAGAGTGTATTGATTCATTGAAAATCAAAGGCTTGAATCGCAGTTCCCTTGATCGAAATAATAATAATTAAAAAATAAAAATAGATGAAAGGTTGAAGAGATCTTATCTGCGTTTTCTGGAGATGTTCTTGTGAGCCGTTGAATCATACTTCTTCCATTTTCAGTACTGAGAATAAGTCGATTTCACATATGGCACCAACTATTAATGTCAAAATTGTACAATAGGCATGAACAGAGGAAAGAGTTATCTCTGCCCACGATGATGATTCGGGCTTCAATATGAGACTTTTCGCATTCATCCATGAAATAAATAATAAATAAACAAGTAAAAGATAAATGAAGAGACATAGAGATTTACATGGTTCAGTGTAATGCCTACATCCACAAGGAGTTTGGGGGCAAATTCCACTACGATAGGTAATTTTACATATCTCTCAATACAATAGAGAAATTTAGGATTTCGGGAGACTGAAGATGATCATGCCTACCTTGAGAGAAGATCCTTTGGAGTTATTGTGCATGATAGAGTCTGCGCATAGAGAAGTCGTAGAGAGCCTATGCAGATTTGTAGAGATCTTCTCCTTTTATAGAGATTTCTTTCCTTTTTTGGAGTGATTGAGTCATATTTACCTTATGAAACCCTTTCTTTTTAGGACTCTGTGTATCAACCTGCCTTATCTCCTGACTTTATTTCTTCCATTTTTATTAATGATAGGTTTTCAATAGGCTGGACCCAATCAACTTTCTCCCTAATACAAAAGCAGTACTGGAAATTAATGGCTCATTTGGAATATTTTAGAATATCTATATATGGTAGTGAATCAGTTTGAGTTAAGATATTTTATTGAGTTTTGAGAAATGAGAGAATAAAAATATTAAAAAATTAAAAAATTGTTTCAATATAATTTTTTAATATAATTTTTATTTGGAAATTTTTATTTGAAATTTAAAATTGAAAACATTTTGTGTTTTAGTGATGTTTGGAAAGAAAATATAGAAAATACTTGCAAATATGTGTGAATCATTAATGTGTCACCAAACGCACCCTAAGTTTATATTTGCATGTTGAACATTCTAATGAACAATAACTCCTCCATAGTGCCAGACATCATGAGATTTCTGAATAAATTAATATAAGTTGTAGTTTTTCATTGAATTGGGAAATAGTTGGTACGTGAATAATTTTACCGATGGTAAAGAAATGACCAGAATAATGGGATAAACATTGAGTTGAATGTATTGATGATTAAAAAAAAGGAAAAGATCAGAAGAATGTGATATATATGGATCGATCTGTTTCGGAATTCTCATATTATATATTTTCAAATCCCATTTTGATGGAATAATATAATCTAACCTCATACTTGTTTAATTTACTCCTTGAATGCGAAGGTGGTCCAAATTAATAAAAAGACTCCATTAATCTGTAATCAAATATAATATTCATTAAAGTATAATAATTTTAAGTATATATTATGAATAAATAAGGAAAAACAAATTCATATATAGCTGGTGGGTTTATGGCTGGCCCAATCTCTATCGCTGGAACATCCAATGCATGTTCAGGCCATTTGAAGCCTAGTGGATCGTCTCTTTTCTGTATTCATGTACTGTGTACATGCATGGAAATTAATGATTATTTTATGTATTAATTAACCATCTAATATTATAAGGCATGATTGATTCCTTTGGATTGTCCAATTAATCGTATTCTCAATCACCTACCCAAAGAGCTGACAGAGCTTATTTCCTGATTAGATAATTCAAGAGAAAAATATCTAAACCAAAAACTTAAAAAGAGTGTATTACGGCAGCGATATGTATTTAATATTATTCTTTTATTAGTAATAATATTTTATTCAATTTTTAACTTTTATCTTAAGTAATCTCATCTCAACTCAATATCCAAACTCAGCCGGTTTCGTTTGGATGCAGAAACGATTTTATTTCATCTCATCGCATCTCATCATTATAATTTTTTTCAAATTTTTATACAAAATATAATAAATAATTCAACTTTTTCAAATCTCAAAACAATCATAATATTAAAAAATAATATCTTAATAATATTTTATTTAATTTTTACCTAAAACCATCTCATCCCATCTCACTATCCAAATAAGGGCTAATTTTGTTGATTATAAAAATAAAAAATAAAAATAAAAAATAGGAAAGAAAAACTAAAAGGCTATACCACTGATAATTATTTAAATAAATAACCGAAAAAAAACCATACTATGCACATACGTGGATCATGCATGCCAGAGATCCATGTAATTAACACGGGTGGATTGGAGACCACCTTGCTTGAGGTGGATATATATGGCCAACCCTTGTGCAAGGTGGCTGCGGAATCACTCTTTGGGTGGCCGGCCTCCCTTATATTTTTTAAAATAATATTTAAAATTTTAGTATGCATAATTTTATAAATCTATTAAATATGGGTAAGGTATTTTTTATTCATTAATATATACAAACATAATGCTTAAAACTTTTAATTAAAAGGTGTAAAGAACATATTTACGCCATATATGGAAGTCATGCATGTAGCTTGCACACCATAAAGAGAAATGATATTTGCAGTAGTAGAGTGATCCAGCGCCGCCTAATCTATTTAGAGAAAAAAAAAAGAGTAAATACGGAACATATGAAAAAAAAAACTAATTTTTTAATAGTGAACTCTATTCTTTTTCAAAGCGATTACGACCGTTTTTTTTTTTTTAAAGAGTCAAGGTCACTTGTCCAATAGTGAGCTCTATCCAATTTTATTAATCAAATCCCTCACTTATGGTGGAGGAAAATCATGAAATAAGGAAATCAAAGCCACTCGAACTTACAAAGAGAAACTTCCCAGAAAACAAAATCCAAACCAGCCAAAAACCACAAAAAAACCAAAACCACTCTCAACATCTAAGAGTGCGACCATGAGCGCCCTCGCAAAGTAGGCAGGCCTATTTTATCTAATCGAACTATACCCCACAATAACCTAGGCAATGACTCATCCATTCCATAATAACCCACCTGGCCTGCTTCACCTCTTCTCGCAAGGGTTGCTAAATTACCTTCTCTAAATTGATGCACTACCTGATAGGATAACCCTTCAAGTTCATGAAGTAGCACATCCCAGTAATCCCATAAATACCATAACATACAATGACGAGCACTAAGCCAATCCACTATCACCTTCGAGTCACATTCTAAGACAATATGAGAACCACCCAATTGTTTGCACATTTTCACGCCGTGTAAGAGAGCACGCATCTCAGCCTTCGTGTTTGTTCCAACCCCAAAGTGTTCGGAGAAAGCACCAATAAGCACTCCACGATGATCGCGCACCACTCCACCACCACCACATGTGCCTGGATTACCCCTACAACTACCATCCACGTTTAGTTTCCACCACCCGCAGGTGCCTTTTGCCAAGCTACGAGCTGAACACACTAACCAGAGCGACGCCGAAGTGGAATGTCCAGTTGACGTAAGTATAACTCATCAACTGGGTTAAGAATGCTGCTGTCATTCACAATAGCTCCCAGCTAAGTACATATAGATCTCCGAACGCCCACCACATTGTCGTGAGTCCCTTCCACCCTTGCTTTACACCATCTTCTCCATAGGCATCAAGTCAAAATGCTTGGGAGCAAACCAATAATTATTCCTTTCTGCGTAGACTTCTTTGCACATGAAAACCATACTATCATTCGACTCCACCATGTTCCCGTCTGCATACACGGAACAACCACAGCTAAAGCAGCCATCCTCCACACCTGTTGTGGCAACTCACCAGTTGCCAGAACATGATCCAAAGTTTCCACTTGTGACACCCCAGAACAATCACATTTCGAGGCTAGATGAACCCCGCATCTACGAACTCACTCATCCACTGAAGGGCACTTAAACCTCACCCTCCACATGTGTACCGAAAACTTCCCAGGCAACTTTTTGTTCCACATCCAATCCATCCAAGGGTATTGCTCTCCTCTGACCCGTATAAGCTCCCATGAACTAGCTGAGGAAAATAGACCATTTGGATTTGGCCTCCAAATTAGCACATCCTCTCCTGTTCTGCCAGCATAGACTTTCCTTACAACCTCATTAGCCAATTCTTCCCCCACCAATTGCACAAGCAACTCAAGATCCCATTGGTTGTTAAGCGAGACATCACTAATCTTCAAAAGAGGCTGACCAACTGAAGCCACCAGATCACACAATGGCCCCTCCCTGACCCATCTATCGAACCAGAACGATGCCCGACCCTCATTCACCTTCACTTTTGAAAACGCACAAACCTCTGGCATAACAGAGACAATTGATTTCCATAAACAAAAACTTGCATGCGTACAGACCACCAGAGATAAATGCCTACCCTTTCCATATTTGTGTAGCATAAACCGAGCCCACAAAGATTTAGTTACAATAAAGACCATGCCAGTTTCATATGCATGGCCCTCTGCACTTCCGAAAATTTCTCAATCCCAAACTCCCTTCACTAGTTGGTTTACTGATCCAATCCCAAGCACACCATTTCGTCTTAGCCTTTCCTCCATGTTCGCCCCAGAAAAAGGTCGATAAAATGTTAGTTAGCTTGGCCAGCACCACCTTCGGAACATCCATGACAACTATAAGATGAGAAGCCATGCTCATTAGGACGTGTCTTAACAAAACTAGTCGTCCCCCTTATGATAATAATCGGGCCTTCCGACCAGAAACTTTTGCTCTCACTTTGGTCACCAGCGGATCCAAATAACAAGCCTTCAACCTTCCATCCACCAACGAGGCCCCCAAGTAAGTCACAAGAAAATGACCCTTCCTAAAACCAGTGCTCCGTAATTACCCAGGCTGCCTTGCAATACTAACCTATAGAGCAATAAAAAGTGCAAACTTAGCATTACTAATCCGTTCCCCAAACCATTTCTCATACACAGCAAATGTTTTCATCAATCTCTGCATCGACTGCTTCGTCCCATTTAAAAAAACTAGGACATCGTCCGCTTAGAGCAAGTGTGAAATCATCGGAGTCCCCTTGGATGGTAAAATTTTCCAATACATCCACTCTCAAATTTCTGTCGAAGGAGGCGGGATAATACCTTCTGCATCAAAATAAATAGATAAGGCGATAGATGAGCACCCTGTCGAAGCCCTCTGTTTGACTTAAAAAATCCTTTATAGGAGCCATTCATCATCACCGAATACCATGGGGAGATAACACATGAGCGAACCAGTTGACAAAAGTTTCGAGAAAAACCCATACCCTCCAACACTTGGAATAAAAAAATCCCAGTGTACACGATTGTATGCTTTCGCCATGTCAATCTTGACCCTGACATTCCCTCCCCGGGTCTTCTTCTTCAAGCCATGCACCATCTCTTGAGCAAGAGATATATTTTCAAAGATACTGCGCCCTAGAATGAACGCCCCTTGTTTTGGAGAAATCAGCCGCGGCAAAATACGCGTCAACCGTGAAACAATGATCTTTGAGAAGATCGTATATGCAACTGAACAAAGACTGATAGGACGAAATTTCTCAAAGCTTTTCGGATCCACCACCTTTGTAATCAAAACAATGTAAGACGAGGCATAGAATAATGATAAGTCAGTATCACTAAAAAAATACCTTGCCACTTCCAGTACATCATTTTTAACTGTAGACCAACATGAGGTATAAAAAGATGATCCAAACCCGTCAAGGCCTTGGTTGCTTTGCTGCGGTATGGAGAAAACCATAGCACGCACTTCCTCCTCCATAGGCAATCTGCACAATTCATCATTCTTAGCCAATGACACGTCCGGATGAATTAAGCCATGCAAATCTGCACTCTCCATTTCCGTAACCTCTAATAGAAACTCCCGAAAGTACTCTATGGCTCCCGCATGTTCTGCTTCTGGCGAACTCAGCACATTCCATTCTCAAGGACCATCTACGAAATGACTGAACTCCGTCGTCTCTAGTTAACCACCACATGAAAAAAATTTGATTTCTTATCCCCCTCCTTCAACCACTTCTTCTTTGCTTTTTGAGCCAGTCGGGCTTCCTCTCTCTTTTCCCACACCTCTAGCTCCAGCTTGGATATCAGATACTCAGACTCAATATCCTCCGACTAATTCAACTAAAGTTGTGATTCCAAGCCTTCTAGCCTACCTTCCAACTTTTTCATATTCTGATCAACTCGCTCAAACACAGATAAATTTCATGCTTGAAGTGCAATCTTGGTACGTTTTAGCTTAGCAGCCAGTTTCACCAAACTTGACCCATATACAGGCCTATCCCATGCATCCTTCACAAAACTTTGAAATGTATCATGCAGGCATCACATGCTTTGGAATCTAAAAGGGGAGGGCCCATACCTGGGAGAGAAAACAGATAACTTCACCACCAGAGGGCTATGATCCGAGGACTTACGATTAAGATATTCCAACTTCGCCGATGGAAAAAACTCAGAGAAATATCAAATTAGTGAGAACCCTGTCTAACCGTGCCCATTGCCAAGCATTTCCTTCATGGTCGTTACACCAGGAGAGTGAATTCCCATGATGAGACAAATTGACAAGGCCACACACATCAATGCATGCGTTAAATTCTTCCATGGCCTGACTTGAACGTGGACGCCCCCTAACTCGTTCCCTGTCTTCTCTGATGACATTAAGATCACCAAGAACCAACCAAGAATGAGCACCTACACCAAACTCCACCAAATCCTACCATAACTCACGTCTTGCAGTTAAAACACACTTCGCATAAACAAAGGTTACCATAGTTCGTTTATGCTCCAGATTAATCCACCTCGTCACCATCTGGTTGGACGCCTAAACGACAAGTCATACGGATGCTTCCTTAATATCCAAAATTTACCCCCTACATCCTCATTACAATAAAACCCATCAAAACCCAAACCGCAAGCAAATTGTAACAGCTTATCCTATCTTGAAAACGGCTCGAAAAGCGCAACAATGGTTCCATTGAATTTCCAAATCATCTGCCTCAACTCACGCATAGACCAACCCAATCCTCTAATGTTCCATGCAATGATGGAATTCATCATAAATTCAATTTCGTGGTGCGAGTGGACACTCACTGGGATTAACACACTGGTAAAGCTTTCAACTTAGAACTACTAGTATTTCCATGAATACTATCTGACTCATACCCCTTATGTTTAGCCAAATTTATGCCCTGCTCATCCTCCTTAGCATCCGAAACAGAAAGACAACAATTGTTTTGCTCAGCCAAAGCCTCCACTTGCACCATGGCATTACATTCCATTTCAAGCACCTATGTCACCATTGTTACATTGCCACATCCCACCACAGGAGACAGATGCACAACAACAGTTATCACGTCCGACTCAAGGTCCACACAGTCACCACTCTACACCAAGGCCTGCCCTTTCTCCTCAGGGCTTCCTATTTGGATTGAAGGTAACTTTTCCAACGGTCGCTCATAGTCTAACTCTTCTACAATAGGCAGAGTCTGCACATCACCTTGTACCATGTCTGCAGGCTCATCCTCACAATCCACAAACACTTCCTCAATCTGCACCCTCCCCACCATCTCTACCTCCTGACTAGCTTGTTCTTCACCCAGCATATCTTGTGTGACACCCACGTTGACAATATTTTTCTCCAGAGCCACCACATTTTCCACCTGAACACCCTGCTTCTTCAGCCCTTTGAGTTTGGCCTCATCCCCGAGAATGATGCCCTGCTTTTGTTTCCCTTGCCAAGTTTTCTTAACCCCACCTTTCACTTCTTCCCTGAATTTGTTCGAAACACCTACATCAGCCCTACAAACCACTGACGTATGGCCTTGTCTGCAACATTTCAAACAATAAAATTCCTTCCATTCAGACCTTGCCTCCTGCCATAGTTTCTTACTACCCACCATAATTGGAAAGCCCTGAATAGGATCCTCCATTAAATCCACCTCCACACACAATCGAGCACTAGAGGCCTGAATTCTATTCAGGGTAGCGTTGTCCGTTCCCAGGTATCTTCCAAAACGTGTAGCAAAGATCTGTAGGCAGTCAGTTCTATATAGGTGTAACGGCAGCCCTAGTAAAAAATTCCATTACAGGGCCAACTTTGATTCTTTACGTAAATCAAACTCCTTTGTCCATCGAAACGGATGAAATATACAACTCGCCAACAATCTGCCTTTGCATGCCCAACCATGGATAAAATCACGTTCGGACTGAATCTTAACCAGGACATGGTGATCATCCATGACACTCACCGTTGAAATTTCCAGCAAACCCCAGGCCTGTATTATGCCTCGCCGAATATCATCAATGGTTGGTCCGGCACGAACAAATTTCAAAACAAGTGCAAAACGAAAATCTTCAGCCACCTTCGACATCTCTGGTTTGGAAAAGATGAACCCAGGTTCACCATCCACATCAACGGGATAAGGCATTTGCATCTTGAAAGATGGCGGCATAGTCGACTTTGAGACCATCTAAGAAAAAGACAGGGCTCCACCATCCCCTATAGTAGCCCCCACCGAGGACAGGGGGCATGGGGCGCCGCCATGGGCCAACCCTAGGCACAGAATCGTACACAAAACCAAAATTGGGTATTCCGTAAAAGATGAAGCAAAATGAGAAACGATTCCGTAAAACGATAACCCTAAGCACTGCTTACGCACTCAACGACTATATGTAACATTATTCCACCCTAAAACTGTATTTAACATTATTAATTCAAAATGAGAAATGATGTTTGCATTTCTATGATCATGTACTATGCAAGTCTCGCACACTGCCTTTAGAAAATGAATAAATCTAAGACTTGCATGAAAAAATTATTTTTTTAATAATAAATTCTACTTTTTTTTTTCAAAGAAAATTAACGAAATTTGAACATAAGGTATTTAGATTACTTATTCAAAATCAGTCATGGTTTGGTGAAAATTCCATAGTGGGGCATGGCAGCACTAGTAAAGATGGTGGTGATCATGACACCCAAGATTCAGTGCAGGCCCATGCAGGACAAATAAAAAAGCTTGGCACTTTTAAGAGCAGAAAAGTTTAGACATGATTATAATATGATGGCTAGATGATCCTCCTCGATCCATATGGCATGGCATATAATATTCTAAGTTGAAGGCTCGTTATTCGGACTTTAATTACCTACAATGATTGTTGTTTTTAAGCTAATAATTATTGGTTGGCTTCTAATTGCTACCCTGCCGGCCTTTTGGATTGACTATTCCATTTCTCAATATTGCCGGCCTTTTTGGATCGACTATTCCATTTATCAGCCAAATACGGTTGTAATATTTAATCTTACATGACAATTTGATATTGAAGTGTCATGTAAAATTTAATTTAATTTGCGCCGTATCCTTTTAGCTAGGAGGTGCATTTTTCTGAATTATAACAAACCGGCCTACCCAAGATCTATTTTTGTTTTATTACGTAAGCAGTGACGTTCGAACAAAAAAAAAAAAAACATATGGTAGTTGATGAATTATGCATAACTTAAGAAATTGCTCCAACAGAGAAACAAAAATTCGAAAATTCATAGCAGAAGCGTGATACATATGGTAGTTGATGAATATGAATATTGAAGTCATGACGATGAAATATTGTAGCCATCAGAAGAATTTGCTCTCAACTTCATCAACAACCGCGCGGCCATTATTTAGAAGGTGTAATTAATTAGACAATTATGACTCATTTAGATAGTGAGATAAAATGAGATGAGATGGTTTTATATGAGTTGAATAAAATATTATTAAAATATTTTTAAGTTTTTGAAGTTCAGACAATGCCCACAAATAAATTTGTGTACGGAGAGCTTACAACAAGAATTTAGTTTAGCTTGTAATAATTTTGAGTCACAGATGTAACTTCCTTATGGAATGAAATGATGTCTACTTCCTTAAAAAAAATTATTGTTAATAGAAAGAGTAGTAATTAATTAATTGCTTCATTAAGCGAGACAACTTCAATTATTCTGGTTTTAATTAATTAATAATTATGTCTATATATGTTGATCACTGGCTAGCTATCATTTGTACTCTTCCAAAAGTATTTTCTCAATGATTACAATATATTATTAAAGCTCAAGTCATTTTCTTAATGTCAGCCGAAACTAATTAATTACTTTGCTACTAATTAATTATTAATAATGCAGATATATTAGAAGTCCAGAAGGAAGTCATGAATGTAATATTATTACTAATATTTTTCAGATCAAGAATATCTCTTTTTCTTTTCTTACCATAACTAGAATATATGCATGGAGATAGGCTGCTCATAATGGTAATGTAATTTGACTTTTCTAAATTAATTAATCAGTCATGTTAGGGTGCCGGCTAGCAGTGACTGCTGGAGGTGCCCCTTAAGCCAAATTTTCATTTTTAATATTTTTTTATTTATATTTTTTAATATTTTTTATTTATATATTTATTTATTTTAAAAAATATATAAAAAAATATATCAATATACTAATAGCCACATTCTTAATCAGTAAGTAAAAGAAAAAAATGTAAATAAATAAAAATACATAAACGGTCAAAATAAGAGGGCAAACTAAGGCGACATAGTAGCATTATCCTTAATTAATTAGGCATGATGTTATAAAAGCCAAAAGGTGGTGTGGAGGGATAAAATACCAAGTCCGGGGTTGGCCTAGCCCATCAGGCTATCACTAGGGACAAGAGAAGAAAGGTGTAGGAGACAAGAAGGGACATGGAGTATACAAATGTCAGGAAGTCAGAAAGGAAGTGGAAAAAGGTGGAGTCCAAACACGCAAAGACACTCAGACACGCAAGGGAGACCAGTCACTTCATGGTAGGCTGGCGTGTGCTGTGAAGGGTTAGATAACAGCGAAGGACTTCTCGACTTCTACTTCTTATTCCTCATCTTCTTCAACCTTGGCAAGGAGAGCTTCAGAGGGATTTTCTTCTCCAACGAGTAGATCTTCAGCTTTCTTTGTACAGTGAGATATGAGGGATCATGAGTAACTATAATAAATACATTATAGTGGATTCCCCTCCCCAAATGGCTGTGGACTTCAGCAACACGACAAACCACATAAATATGTGTGTCTATCTCTCTTTATTTTCTCTGTATTTATTTTCTATTCACTGCTATGGACGTATTCACCGACATCGTACAGCCGCACCGGAACACCGCCGGGGGCTCCGAACAACACCGATCGAGGCCTAAGAAGCCATAGTGGGCCGGAAATAACTCTTTCTCCTCTTCCGGCCTATTGAGTGATTTTTCACAAATAATAGGTGGTCTTAATTTTGACCCTAAAAAGTTTTTAAGAGTCAAAAGATGTATTAATTTTTCTAGAATTAACAATTACCAACATATGATTTTTTTTCCTATTTAATGATCTCTTATTCGCAGCTTAAACCTTTTTCATGCTCTTCTCAATTAATGTCATACTTTTGGACGGAAACATTGAGTTTTATGTTATAGAGAGAAAATAATAGTTTACAATACATGAATGATTTATATATATATATATTGATAGAAAAACACTTCTCATTAACTGCCAAACAACATTACAAGTGTAACTCAATCCATAGGACTTGTTGAACACAACTAGGAACAGAATCCCACCATACATTACTTGCAATAACATTTCTAGAAAACCTTGCTAGTTTGTGTGTAGATTCATTGACTTCCGTATTGATGTGTACAATTGAACAACTTTGAAATCTACTCTTGAGTGGCCGAATGTCTGTTACTACATTCCCCATAAATGGAATTCGAAATATCAGAACTGTTTATCTCCTGGAATAGTAACAGCGAATCAATTTCAATGTGTAAAGACTGAAGACCAAGAGGAATGCAGAATTGCAATCCTCTTAGTATTGCTATTAGCTCAATCTCCAAAGGCTCCATCACAACAGCTTCTTTCTTACTCACTGTCATTAAAACTTGTCCTTCACAATCTCTTAAAATGAGCCCTACCCCTGCATGGCCCTTAACATGAAAAATTACCCCATCCACATTGAGTTTTGTCATTCCCTGTGGAGGTAACTACCATTGAGACATCTTCTTAGTACTACTTTGATCGAGAACTTTAACTACTTTGTAGGTCTTATGCAAAGAAAGAGCATAGTTGATTGACCTCTTCTGGTGTGATCTATTTCTCATAAAAAAAACCCATTGATTTCTTCTATACCAGCATGCCCAAGCTATTATAAACAATTTCTCCAACTCATCTTTACAACAACTGTCTTGTATTCAAAAAACCATCTCCATCAAATATCCATTTGGTCCTACTGAACTGAGTTGATGAAACTGTTTATTCCACATTTATGTAACTCGTTGGCAGTGACAAAGGGCATGTGCTGTGCTTTCAATATCTAAAGTACAAAGTTGACATGTTCCATCTTCAACTACTTTACTTCTTTCCAGATTGATTCTTGTGGGAAGAGCCTCAATGCAATGCCCTCCAAGCAAATACCATAACCTTATGAGGAACCTTCATACTCCAGTAGTAGAGCACTCCCCCTCTGCTGGTTATGAATTCAACCTTCGTAACATTTTATAAGCACTTCTCACACTAAAACACCCATTCCTCTCCATATCCCATATTAATTTATCATCATGGTTTTCTGCACTTAGAATGATTTTCAAAATTGCATCAGCAGGTTCAGTGTGAGATCCCTAATTTTTAGGTGTTTTAATTATTTATTATTTATTTGATTGTGTTATTTTATTAATGTTATTTTAATTTATTTTACTTTGTAATTTAATTTTTGGTTGGGCTTGTGTGTAGTTAGTTGTAGTGTTTTATTTGTTTTGATGGGTTGTGTGTGTGTGTGTGTTTTAATTGGGCTGTGTGTGAAGAGAAAGGCCCAGCCGTGTGACAAGAGGGCCCAACCCATGTGGAAGTAAGGAATCCAGCCCCTCCCCTTAGTGGAATTGCGCCGTTTTGGGTAAACCCCTTGGGTTTCATCTTGTTCTCCTTGGCGTTGTCCCTCTCCTTCTCCTTCCTTCTATCTTCTTCTTCTTCCTTCGAAATTCTTCTTTTACACAGCCGTTGTCGATGCCAATTCCTCCTTCAATCGGACCTTAGCCACGCAATGCATCCCACATCAAGCCACCACCTCCTTCTTCCATGTTTTACTCTGTGTCGTTCAGCAATGGACTCCAAAATGCACTGTCAACCCGCCACTCCACACGTCCTCATCACATCCATTCTCTCCTCCAAGGCTTGCATCGCGGGTTTCTCTTCCTCTACCCGTGAGCCACACAACCACCTGCCACCGCCCTTTAAGCCAATCACAGTTGGAAGCTCCAATGGCTGAACTGCCATACTCGACCTATAAATAGGACCAATTTCCTCACTTCTCAAAGGATTCCAAAACTTGATCATCTCGCTTCTTAGTGTATAAATTATTGTTCCGTAAATTTTGGTTGTAAGTCCGAGAGTTTCAGAGTAGTTTTGTCGTGCACAGCCGTGAGCTTCGCCCTGCGCCACCTGTGCACCACCATGACCCACCATAACAGAACCCTTTCTTCCATCCATCTACCCCTAGACCGAAATTTCCTTGTGAAAAACTCACCAAAACAGCCTCTACCACCACTATGCCGCCACCTTTGGCAACACCTCCTAACATGCGATCTTCCAGAAATTTTATCAGATTATGATGTGAGTAGTTCTCCAAAACGCGACCCATGAGGTTTAAATTGCGTTATTATAATTGGCATTAATTGCAAACTATTGGTTTGAGATGGGCCTTGGGCCACTGAAGTGTTGGGATTAAATTATAGTTGATGTTGGATTTGGGCCTTGGGCAGGATTGGAGGATGGGATTATGAGTGCAGTTGATTGTGAAACTGTGTAATTGTAATTGTTGTCACATTATATAAATGAGCAATTTACTATGTAATCCAATATTTGTTGTCATGCATATTTATCATCTTATAATTAATTATGCTATGAAGTCATATTGTCTGTTTGGAAATTGGGATTGGTGGTAATAATTATGTGGGTGTGTGTGTATCACGACCCCAAGCCGAGATGGGGCATTATATCGGTGGAGCTCCTTTGGTCACTTGGTAACGTAACAGACTGACGTGACATCCCTTGAGTTGTCGTAGGGCGACGACGGGAATGGACGAGACGATAACGCTCTCGTATCGATTATGTGGCCTTTCGTTGGCGAGGTTAGAGGATGCTTGGCCATGTACGCTTGGGCGTAGAACTGGGCATCACTCGTTATGAAGTCTCATACACGGACGTTACCCGTGGTGTGACGATGAGAGCCTGGGTGTGCAGATGGTTCATAGGGGAGACCATAGTGCATACATAATAAAATAAATGGATATATTTGGGCTAAATGAGACTTTTGGCGTTAGTGATTAAATGTGTATTTTTTAAAAAAGATGTGAATTTGTTCCTTCATGTTTGACCATATGTGGTCGTGTTGGTTGTGGACGATGTTTTGGTTGAGTACTTGTTGAGATGTCATAATTTTATTGTGGTGTTTTATCCTACGGTTTCGTCTTATGGAACTGTAGATTTTGACGCAGAGACTGATTATGAGCCTGAAGGACCGGCTCCACCAGAGGCATGATTTGCTGATATGTTGTTTGACGATATGTAGTTTGTTTCCCCTATGTTATTTGCTTTCTTTAAATTATCTGTCGGATGGCCATAAAATTCTTGTAAAGAGTATTTTATTATTTTGAACTTTCTGGTACTTAATAAAGAATGACCTTTTATTTCTCTGCTACGAGTATTATATTGTACACTTATTGTATGTTGTACACATTCTGAACACTTGTCATTGGAGTGCGTGATCCTTGTGGTCATCATCTCGGTGTCACGAACTCCACTAAAATAACACATGGGGGTCGAGGGTGCCATATTCATGGGCACTAATCTTCTTACTTTTTGCACATCCCACCAACCAGTATTTTGATCTATTAGATCCTCCACCTTTTTTCTGTTTCAAGTGTGGGGTGCTTCATAACAATGGGAACAATTGTACATGTTTGAGACCGGAGCAACATGGAGATGAGCAAGGTCAATATCAGTTTGGTGCCTGGCTCAGAGGCCAACCTAGGAATACCAACATTTTCGACAGTCGTAGATACGGTTGCGCAAGGAGTGACAACCACCGAAATGAAGCACAGAAGGGAGGAAAGGGAAGTTTTGACCGAGAAGCACCAAAGTCCAGCGTATAGGTTATCGAGGAGGAAGTCTCGGCAGGAAAGCAGGGAAAGTGCCTAGTAGGAAATAAGGGAAAAGGAGCTCAAGGCGTCCAATCTCAACCACCAATAGAGGAAACAAAGGCTTCTCCTAGTGATTATCTTGGGAAGCACCGCAATACTCAGCTAGAAGATCACTTCCCAGAGAACATGTAGTCAACCCACGTGCATGAGTCTTTTATTTTCAAAGGAACCCGTGAGCACCTGGACACATAGGTAGTCAACATGGCTATAGACCTCGAGTTTGACACAACATTAGAGGAAGATGGGAAGAACGAAGGAACAACTTTTCTTGCTTTTCAACCCGAAAATCGGGATGCAATAATAAGGAGTGAGCTGGCAATTATTGGAAATTATGTAGACTCAAAGAACCAAGACACTAGCAAAAAGGTGGTGGCAGGTAGCTGGGTTGACTCAAAAGCGCCTGAGAGACCTGTTGGAGGGAACTTGAAAAGTACTGTAAGAAGGTGGGAAAGGAAGGCCCGTGGAAGATCCATCTATGAGGAAGGAAAGGGTGATACAATTCTAGCAGACATTTCTAATAGTTCAGCTAGAGCCAATTACTAGAGGGGGTGCAAAAGAAGGGAGACACCATTGGAATACCCATCAAAAAAGGCCAAGAAGCATAATGACACGAAGGAGAACTATAATGACAAGGTAGAGGCTGGCTCCCAGCCCTGCCAGAATCAATGAGTATTTTGGTGTGGAACTGTCGAGGGCTTGGGAACCCTCGGACAGTTAGTGTCCTTAGGAATCTAACTCAGGCTAAGTGTCCCACTTTAGTTTTCCTAGTGGAAACTAAAAGTAGAAACCGAAGGATGGAAGACATTAGGAGACGGCTGCAGATGGATGGTTGTTTTGCAGTGGAGTGTGTCGGCCTTAGTGGTGGCATTGCTCTATTATGGAAAGAAAAATCGGATGTCAAAGTGCTAAACTACACTAGATGTCACATTAGTGCAATTATACAGGAAGAGGGTAGTGGTCCAACTTGGCAGTTTACATGCTTCTATGGCCACCCGGATACAAGTAAAAGGGGTAGCAGCTGGAAACTTTTGAAGATGCTCAAGCCAGCCAGGCCTATGGCTTGGCTGTGCTCGGGCAATTTTAATGAGATCCTTCATCAGAAGGAAAAAGTGGGAGGAGCAAGTAAGCCATATAAACAAATCGAGGAGTTCAGGAAGGCTGTTGAGTGTTGTGGGCTTAAGGATATCATTCACAAGGGATCAGGTTCACTATGGGCAAATAACAGGGATGGCAGGGCCTTCACAAAGGAAAGAATAGACAGGGCACTGGGCAATAGAGAATGGAATGACATGTTTAGTCATGGCACATGCAGTACTCTTCCTGCCATAAAATCCAATCATTCCCTCTTCTTATTAAAACAAGTAATTCAAGCTTTGGGAGAAAGACAAGGAGGCTGAGTTTTAGATATGAGATGGCATGGGAACTAAAGGAAGAATGCCAAAAGATTATAAGAGAGTCGTGGAAGAAGGTTAGTGAATCAGGCGATGAGGCTAGCTCTTTGAGAAAACAACTGGGTGCTTGCCAACAAGACTTGATGGATTGGCAGAAAAAGATGAAACAGCAAGAACAAATGACCATTAAACAAGGGCAACAAAGAATTGGTCAACTCCAAGATACAGGATCAAGAAACCACTTAACAACCATGAAACAAATTCAAAAGGAAGTGGTATCCGCCATGGCAGAACGGGACATCAAGTGGCGCCAAAGGGAAAAGCAACACTGGCTAAAGGTGGGAGACAGGAACACACAATTTTTCCATATGCAGGCCAGCCAAAGAAGGAAGACAAACACTATCAAAGGAGTAGAGGATTCACAAGGCAGATTTGTAACTAAGTAGGCTGAGATTGGCAAGGTCTTTACAGGTTTCTTCTCCTCCCTATTTACAACCATTCACCCCTCTAATATTGAACACTGCTTACATGCTATGAACACTAAACTTGACATGGACATGAAAGCTTGGCTTATGAACCCCTTTGTAGTAAAGGGGTTCATACCTGGTCCCGATGGTTTCCCTGCCCAGTTCTACTAGAAACACTAGGGGGTAGTGGGTGAGCAAGTGTGTATCTATGCCCTCAAGTTCCTAAACCAAGGTGGGTCTCTCACTGAGGTTAATGATACCTTCATATCCCTCATACCCAAGGTTAAAAGCCCCAAGAAAGTCTCTGAATACAGACCCATTAGCCTATGTAATGTTCTGTAAAAGATTGTTTCTAAAACGATTGCAAATAGGCTGAAAGTCATACTCCCTAAACTCATTTCTCTGAATCAAAGTACATTCGTTCCTGGAAGGCTTATCTCTGACAACACCCTTGTGTCATACGAGACCCTATATTCCATGAACTCAAGGATCAAAGGCAAAAAAGGTTTTATGGCACTTAAACTAGACATGAGTAAGGCCTATGATAGGGTGGAACATAATTTTATTGAAACTCGAATGATCAAGATGGACTTTCCTATGCATTGGATCAATATGATTCAGGCTTGTCTTAGCTCAGTTCCCTACTCGATCTTGGTTAATGGGGAGCCTCAACCAGTATTTCTGCCCTCAAGAGGGCTTAGGCAAGGGGACCCTTTGTCCCCTTACCTCTTTATACTCTGTGTAGAAGCTCTCACCTCCCTTTTAAACCATGCAGAAAATTGTGGTACACTAACCCCAATTTCTATTGGCAGAGGCCCAGTATCAGTGAATCACCTCTTTTTTGCGGATGACAGCTTGTTATTTTGCCAAGCAAAACTTGAGGAACTCAATAGTGTGCTCAACATCTTTGAAACATATGAGAAGGCCTCAGAACAAGTTTTAAATAAGGATAAGTCCTCCATCTTCTTCAGAAAGAACACAGAACAGGGTGTTAAACAACAAATCCTACAGCTGGCAGGAGTACAATCATATGGCCCTTTTGAAAGGTACCTGGGTTTACTTGTTCGGATGGGAAGAAAAAAGGCTGCATCTTTCCACTCTCTGATAGACAAGACTTGGTCTCGAATAACAAATTGGAAAAATAAATTTCTCTCTGCTGCAGGGGAAGAAGTCTTGCTCAAGGCAGTCCTCCAAGCCATACCTACTTATGCTATGGGCATGTTCATGCTACCTGCCTCCATAACTAGTAAGTTAGATCAATTGCTAAGGAAATTCTGGTGGGGCTTCAATGAAGATACTTCCAAAATTCAATGGGTCAATTGGGATCAACTTCGTTACAGCAAAGATAATGGAGGTCTTGGATTCAGAGATCTGAAGAGCTTTAATTTAGCCTTACTCTCAAAGCAAGGCTGGAGGATAATACAAAACCCAAACTCTCTGGTGGCTAGGATCCTAAAGCCGAAATATTTTCACAAGGTAGGAATCTTAGAAGCTAAAGTGGGGACAGGGCCTTCATTCGCTTGGAGAGGAATATATGCAGGGTTAAGATTACTAAAGGAAGGCCTTATGTGGAGGATAGGGAATGGTGAATAGGTGAACATATAGCAGGATAAATGGCTACCATCCTCCCCTCTTAACAAGGTCCAATCCATTCGAGAAGCTGACTGTTGGTGTGAAAATGTTAGTGACCTCATTGATCCTCACCTAAAGCAGTGGAAGGAACCCATACTACACGAATTGTTTTCTCAGCAGGAGATAGAATATCAAAACATTACCCATCAGCTTGGGGGGAAGAGAAGACAAGTTAGTCTGGAAATTGACCAACAATGGAGTATATACTGTCAAAAGTGGATACCAATTCAGAAAAGAGATGGAAAGGGTCCTAGAAGGGGAGACCTCACTAAAAGCCAAGGAGAATCAAGTGTGGAGGATCATATGGAGGCTAGAAGTAGCTCCAGGTACTAGGATGTTTCTATGGAGAGCATACAAGGAGGCCCTTCCAACTCTAGCTAACCTGAGGAGAAGGAAAGTGGTGGAGAATAGTTCATGCTTGATATGTAAGCAGATGCTTGAAACCTCTAGCCATGTTCTCTCGGGATGTTCTACTACCAAGGATGTGTGGAGTCAAGGTATAAAGAAAGTGCAAAAGCTGTCTTACCATAGCGACCTAGTTTTTGATGTATGGTCAAGATTAGTAGAAATTCTCAATTCAGAGGAACTTGCAAAGGTGGCAACTACAATGAGAGGACTATGGTCCAGAAGAAATGATGTTATGCATGGCAAAGGTTTCAAACACCCAACTGAAGTCCAACAACAGGCTAAGGCAGAAACACTACTATACCTGGAAGTCCTTAAGAAGGAGCAAGGAGCTAGGCCAGAAGCTCTAGTGAGGACAAAAAAGTGGTCAAAACCTGAGGTGGGATCCTTCAAAGTGAACTGGGATGCAGCTGTAAACCTGAAGGAAAAGAAAATGGGAGTTGGAGTCCTCATTCGAGATCATCATGGACTGGTCATTGGAAGTCTGCGTGCAAATAGAATTCTCAGAGGAAAACCATTTGATGCCGAAGCCGCTACTCTTGGCTGCTGTGTTCTGCAAAGAGATTGGACTAACACAATTCTACTTGGAGGGGGACTCAAAGCAAGTGGTGGATTTACTGAAACAACACTCCCTAAACTGGAGCTTGGGTGGCTGCCTAGTACAAGATGCAAGGAAGATTCTTGATTCATATGCATTGTGGAATGTATCACACGCATACCGTGAAGCCAATATGGCAGCTCACTACCTAGCACAAGATGCCCTTGTTTGCTCAGAGGATATGTATGATCTGGAAATTTTTCCATCATGTATTTTATCTATTGTAACCAAGGAAATGTTGTAGGTTTAACACTCATTTCTTTGTAAAAGTTGATGTAATGTGACAGTTATGATTAATGAGATCAGTATCTTTATCAAAAAAAAAAAAAAAAAAAGATCCTCCACCTTTTGGTCATTTCCTCTGATTACCTCCCCCATCTGTTGCAGATTTTTGAAACCAAGGACTCAGTGATCTTCCCATAATCTAATAATCCTCCCATTCCCAACCCTCCACCTGCAGTCCTGAAGAAGTTTGTCTTTCACTGACCATATTCCTCTCCACACATAAGATGGGTTATGTCCAAGATTTGATGTTTGAAAATCTATTTTAGGAAAGTATCTAGCCTTGAACACTTTATGAAGTAGGCTATCCTCATTCTGCATTATTCTCCACCCTTGTTTTGCAAGCAAAGTATCATTAAAAAGTCTCAAATCTTTGAACCCCATGCCCCCATCACCTTCAGTCTTACACATCCTCTTCCAGCTCACCCAGTGTATTTTCTTCCCTTCCTTTTTCCGACCCCACCAAAACTTGGCCACCATATGTTCTAGTTCATAGCAAAGACAATTGGGCAATTTAAAATAGGTCATAGCATATGTTCGAATAGCTAGCGCAACTGCCTTGATTAAAATTTCTTTGCCCCTTGGAGATAAAAGCTTTTCCTTCCATTATTGCAGTTTTGTCCAAACTTTGTGCTTAATGTTTGAGAAAGCCCGCTTTATCTTTCCCAACCATAGGTGGTAGGCCTAAGTACCTATCATAATTCTGAAAAACTTGAATTCCCCAAAATGAGAGCAATTGTTGTTGTGTTGCTTAAGAGACATTCTTACTCAACGCCATTGAGGTCTTTTCTCAATTGATTTTTTGTCCTGAGGCATTCTCATAAACTCCAAGGATTCTTTGTCTCTCCATGTTCTCTTGAACAGAGGCCTTACAAAAAAGGACACTATCATCTGCAAATAACAAATGATTCACCATAGGGGCCCCTTTACAAACTCTTACTCCACTAATCCACTTCCCTGTACCAGCTTGATTCAAAAGAGAAATAAAGCCCTCAGACCCCAGCAAAAACAGATAGGGAGATAAATGATCTCCCTGTCTTATCCCTTGTGAAGGATGAATAGGACCAACTGGTTCATCATTATTTGGATGGAGAAAGTGCTTTAAAACATTTTCAAGTTTAAAACATAATTACTATAATATACGTTTGTCTCCTTAAATATAAGTGGGTCTAGACAATCAATGGTCGGTGAGTATAGTTCTAGTATATAGTATTAGGCACATGATGTTTTGGTCCCCGTGCATGAGTAGATCAAACTTATTTGAAAATTATAAAAATTAAACAGAGAAAAAGAAGGGGAAGAGACAGAGGAGGATACATATATGGGAGGACTGATTAAATTAATTGGAGTAATCGACGTTATGGGAGGACTGGTTCTCGTTGTAATCGACGTTATTTCGTGACCACGAGTGACGAGTAATTGGATAAAATCTAGCTAGGATATATAAGATCAATCTTTGAAGAGCCACAACCAATAATATATGGATTTTGCTATACATCAGCCACTATTCACCCCACAGCTGACAATTTTTTTTCATAGGGTGTGGGGTGTGGATAGTGAATATGGCTGATGAGAAGAATTATTCATACTATATAACTTCTAAGAGCACTAGCATCCATCTCTCTATATGTTCTTCTTCTCCAAGTTTTGATATGCGATTTGGAGAAAACTTGCATTTCGTCTTCCCATCCGATATCCTATTTTAGGGTTGATGTTTACACTTGCTACAGTATCATCTACGAGGAAGCACTGTACATTTCCTTTCCCATTTTTAATTATTTTTCCATGTCCCTTTCTCTCTTCCCCTTCTACGTTTTCAATGTCTCTCGCGCCCTAGTTACTATTGGCTCTCTCTCACTTGTCCATCAACGGCAGCCCCTCCGACATTTTTCATAATAGGTAAAATTTTGTCTCAAAAACTCACACAAAAACCTCATGATTACCATTTCACCTCTCAGAAACTCACACACACAATCCCTGTCTCTCATGCCGTCAGCTCTGAGAGAAATTTTGTGCTCCAACATTTTTCACGATAGGTAAAATTTTGTCTCACAAGCTCACACAAAAACCTCACGATAACCATTTCATCTCTCACAAACTCACACACACAGTCCCTGTCTCTCATGCCATCAGCTCTAAGAGAAATTTTGAGCTCGAATTTCATTTTGTGCTCTACCATTTTGAGGTAGATCTCGAAAACCCTAGTCCACTAGACCAAAATGGTTTCAGTGTATGCTTCTCTAGGTTTTCTATAATAGCAACTTTTGTACAAGTTTTGGAAAAAAACAAATTGTAAAATGAGTGACCCACCCATCATGAAATACTGCTTGTTTGATTTGTGGTTTGTGAAATTGATGTGTTATGTTATTCAATATAGCTTTGCCATTTCACTATGCTACAAATTTGACATGCTGCTTTGTTTCACTGTCATTGAGCAGTCCATACAAATTCACTGCTTGTTTGATTTTTGTTTGGTGAAATTTATATGTTCTACTATTCAATCTAGCTTTGGCATTTGAGTGTACCTAGAATTTGACATAGCAGATGCTTTGTTTTACTGCCAGTGACCAACCCATACAGATTCGCTACTTCCTTTCCTTTCTATTTTGTGAAATTTGTCTAATTTATTAAATATAGCTTGCCATTTGATTCCTATGAAGAATTTCACATGCAACTCTAATGTGTTTTGTTTCACTGTCAGTTACCTTGCCATTGACATTGTACTGCTTTTTTTATTTCTGTTTTGTGTAATTGTTGTGAAATTTGTTCAATCTAGCTTACCATTTTATTCTATCTGTAATTTAAGATGCTGATGTAGTAGTTAAAATCAACGAGGTTGCCATTTTAGAGGAACTTCTTGTGAAATTCATGTTTTGTGTACTTTCTCGGGTTTATTCAATCTAGCTCTACATGTATGATTCTATGAAGATTTTCCCATGCTTATGTGCTTGGAGTTTCACAAGAAAGTGTTTTTTGTTTGGATAAATGTTTTGTAATATATTCAAGTGAGCTTGCCATTTTTCCCATGTCCTATGAATAAGTTTGGTAATTTTTCTATTTTCAGAGTTAAAAATCATAACTTTTGTGAATTGTAAACTTTGGTAACTTTTTTGGATGTTCAAAGTTAACAATCGAATAAGGAAACAATATGATCTAAAATTTTACTTATATCTGCTTCTTTGTTTTCTGTCTGGGCAAGTTGACACTTCATTTTGCTCTTCTAAAATTTTACTTATATCTGCTTCTTTGTTTTGTGAAGTTTTCACAAAGACAACCATTTTGCAGCCATTTGAGCTTGTGTTAATTGCTTACCTATGCCTCAATAAAAAAACCATTTTGAGCCTCCTCCCCAAATTTCTTTTCGACTGTTATGTAATTTATCTGTTTCTTTGTCATTTTTACTATTCTGCTGCCATTTAGGCATGTTGTTCAGTTTTTTTTCGTTGGATTAATTTTCCATTTTTCCTGTTCTGCTATTTAGTTATGTCGATTGGATTACTTTGCTATTTTGGCTGTTCTGTTATTCAGTTTGTTAGTTGTATTACTTTGCCCTTTTTTAGTTCTATTATTAAGTTTTTATGGTTTGATTAATTTGCCATTTTTATAGTTATGTTATTAAATTCTGTTGGTTGGATTAGTTTCATCTCTTTGCTGTTCAGTTATGTTTAAACCTGAAAGATTCTTATTTTCATTCTTCCTGAAAGCTTCTTATTTTCATTCTTATGTTGTGATGCTTCCATGTTGTTTCAACCTAAAGTCTTGATTGTTTTTATAAATCCCCCCAGTTATGAAGTTCTTTGCTTTCATTGGGTTATATACTTCTTTGAAATATCATAGCTATTCTATAACCATGCTCTGATATTGCACCTTGCTTAACAATTTAGAGTTGTTGTTCTAAAAAGATGGATGTGAGATCTCTATAGGCATGCTTACCTAAGTCACAAAATTATACATGTTGTTCAGCTTTGTAAAACTTGGATGTGAGATATCAACATGTATGTTGTTCGGTTTTGTGAAACTTGATATTCAATTTTGTGATTTAGGTATTCTACTACACTATAGGCATGCTATTTAGTTTTCTAAAGTTGGATTACTTTGATGAGTTTGCTATTAAGTCATGATTGAGTTGTGATATTCAATTGTTTTTATTAGATCAGTTTCTTATTTCACTAGTTTTGACGTGAGATATCTATGCTAAACATAATTTCATCTTCTTCAAACCTACATCGTTTCTTGCAGTTGGCTATGTTGTGTTTGATTTTGTCATGCTTCTGTAATGGGTTTTGTTGGTTGGGTTATTTTGGTACCCCTTGGTTTTTTCTTGTGCTCCTCCCCATGTTGTTTAGTTTTGTTTCATGGATTTATTTGTTCATTTGGTTCTTTGTCCTTGTCTATCCCCCTCGGCTATAATGATGACAAAGTTGAGTGGGGACAAATGAAAGTTGGGAAATCTCTATGGCAGGGTAACTCTGACGGCCAATCACTACTGGCAATCGATTGATGCAACTATTAAGGATGTGCTACACTTCCTACATGTTACCACTCCTTTCTTGAGCCTGTTCCCAAAATCTCTTGTCTATCGTTCTTTAGTTTCTAACATGTCTACCAACTATTGTGTGTTTGAAATTTGTTAGAGATAGATTCCCAAGACCATGAACATAGACCCTCCTCAGCCAAAACCCTCCCATTGACCACACTTACCTTAGTCAAACTCGACAATCTCCTGTGACGTTGGACGACTCCCCACCTCCACTCCAAATAGAGCATCTCGGAATAAATAAATAATTAAAAATCAGCCAGGAGTGCAAAATTCACCCAAAAAGAAGAAATGTTACTTATCTCGGCATGGCTGAATACTAGTGTAGATGCCATCTAGGGAACATTCCAAAAACACCCCCAACTTTGGGATAAAATTTTGATTTACTTCAATGAGTGTAAACAAAGTACAACTGAGCAAAGTGTTGGGTCCTTAATACATCGGTGGTCGAAAATTCAAAAGGCTGCTGACAAATTTTGTTGAAAACTGGCCCAAGTTGAAGGGTTTATTGAAAGTGGCATTACTGAGTAAACAGTGTATAACCATCTAGTACTAATAACTTTTTGTAGTTGCTAATTTTTTTTAGTTTTTGATACCGTTTTGTTTGGTAATTATTTTATGTTTCTCTCTATGATTGCAAGTTTGACAAAGCGAAGATATGTACCAATTGCTGGATAATACTAATTCCTTTTAGTTCGAGCATTGTTGGCACCTATTGAAGGACCAACTCAAATGGATTCAGCGTTGTACAAAAGAAGGTCTAAAACAAATGTCGACGATGTCCTCAACCCCGACTCATACCTTAGTTGTATTTGTAGAATCAGTATATGATATGGAGGTGGAGAATGTCTTGGACAATGATGTCGTTGAATTGAAATAGCCAATGAGAAGGAAAGTTGAGAAAGCAAAACGTAAGGCCCAAAGCAGGCCAGCAGAGGACATTGTTCATCTAAGCAAGATGAAGTATACTCTTCTCAAGGAGTCATGTGCTCAAGTGAAATTTTTTTTCCATCTCATGGCTTAGAAGATGCAATATGATCGAGAAATGGAGAGACATAAAATATGACAAGAGGACGAGAGACTGGAATTCACTCAGTTACAAGCGGAGGAGATAACAGAGAGTGAGCAGTTGGAGAGAGAGGAGAGATGTGACCACATTGCTTGGACTAGAACGGGCATATTTCCAGCAACGTCAAAAGGAAAGCGTGGTGAGACACAATGCTGAGAATTAGTGACTTAGGTTTTTTTATAAAATTTATCTGTTATAGATGCATTCTCCAATTTGAATAATTTTTTCAACATTAATCAGTGAGTTTGCATCATTGGTTAGCTGTTATTGTTAAGAAACTTTGTAATTTTGTATGTTATACTTTGTAATTTTGGTAGTATTTATTCTGAAAGCGTAAAGGTTTTGACAGTGATTTTGTGCATGGATTGAAGATGGTAAACAAAACACTACAACTGCTTAAACTATTATAAATAATGAACATAATACAGCTTTACTTGGCATTTTCTATATCAAGTGAACATTTTCTAAGGAATGAAAGTTGAATAAGCAAGAATATCTAATCACTACTAATAACATCAGAAATTATAGTGGATTGCAACTATTCTACCTTTGAGAATATAATTCCCATTGATGCTCAATTAGGTATGATTGGAGCTGATGATGTGCCGAAGTGTCTAGTTTCATGACGTTGAATGAACTCCATAATTTCAGTTGTAGGATTGCGCAAGAGTTGAGGAAGATCATCATCAACTTGATCATACTCGAACTTGGGACCCTGATTATCATCATGCTCATCTTCGATGATCATGTTAAGTAAAATAACACATGCTTTCATTATATTTGTTAGATCCCTGATTTTGAACATTCGAGCGGGTCCACGAATGATTCCAAAGTGTTGTTGAAGGATCCCAAATGCACGCTCTACATCCTTTCTTCATGATTACTGTGTTGCTACAAAGTATTTCTTTTTATTCCCCTATGGAGATGGAATAATCTTCACAAATGTTGACCAGTTTGGATAAATACCAAGATAGTACCCTACAGTATAGTCATTGTCATTGATTGAGTTATTTACTGGAGGAGCACGCCCTTCGGCAAGTTCAATGAAAATGAAAGATCTTTCTAGTATATTGATATTGTTATCTAAATTGGGTAGTCCAAAACAAGTATGTTATATCCAAAGATCATATGAAGCAATGCTTCTAGTATAATAGTTTGTTCATGACAATGGCCATAGTACATATCTTTCTAGGTAACGGGAAAATTTTTTCACTTCCAATGCATGCAATCAATGCTTCCTGGTATCCTTAGAAATCTATGTTGTTCACCAAGAGCCAGCAATCGAGCAATATCAACGGCATTTGGAGACCGCAAATATTCATTATAAAAAACATTTACGATTGTGGTTACAAGTTTTTTGAGGCTCTCCATTGCAGTGCTTTCTCCGATTCGTATGTATTCATTCATAAAATCAACAGTTACTCCATACACAAGCATTTTGAGTGCATCAATTATCTTTTGCAAGGAAGATAGACTGAGTCTTCTAATATTGTCTCTTCTTTGGATGAAGTAGGGCTCATAAGCCTCTACCTCATGTTAAATACAAATAAATAGAGGAAGACTCATATGAAATCTCATTCAAAGTAGATTTTAGGGATATACTGGTGCTTCTGCAAAATAGGTACAAAATAGCTGTTCTTGCCCTTGAATATGATCACGCTGAATATACTTATGACGTTAGGGATTGCGACAATGAACTGATGTTGATCCATCATTGTCATTAAGAATATCCTCCAACTCATCTTCAAAGTATAAGTTAAGCATCAATTTGTGAAAGAACGAATGAGCCATTTAAGAAGTAGTGGAAATTGAGAAATAGACTGTTGCGAATTAACTACAACGTTATCAGTAGGCTCCCAAGAATTACAAACAATGTCCTCACACCCGTTAGCCCCAATCCACATAGCCTCAAAGCGATATAGCATCCTTTTTCTCCAGAGTGTATAAACAGACCTACAAGTATCAAGGAGTAAACAATTATGATCAGAATGAGTAAGAGCAAAATTGTTGATCTTTGTAGAGGGATACTTGAGCATCCACTCAAGATTAGCTAGAAGTCTTACAAGCCTCTCCTAAATGAAAGCCTCCACTTCCCTCATATTGGACCATGTGAAAAAAGCCCCTCATGTTCTTAAACTTTGGAAATTACGTGAATCAATGACATCCCTAAAATCCTGCATTTGCCATTCACAACGAATTTGACCACCCTTCAAAATTAGACACCACTTCATTAAAATCCCAAAAACATATCCAAGGAACAATCGGAGAGACCGAAATAGATTTTAACAATTGCCAAATGCCCTTTCTGTGCCCAACCTCCAAGTACAGTAGTCATACGCCATTTACAGTTTAAGTTCAAATCAGTGACCCATGCATCAATATGGTATTTAGAATATGAGACAATTTCCAGATTAACATCCCAATGCCAAAAAAGCACAATCCCCCACTACGGCCTTCACAATTCACTGCTAAACAGCCTGAAAACCCCAAAGTAAATTTTTAATTTTCCATTTTACGAATTAACGACTTTGTCTCCAACAAACAACGCTTCAAGAACTTCTCTTCGGACAATGTCACGAAGAACACAAAGTGCCTGTGGGTTTCCAAGCCCACGAGAGTTCCAACTCATTAGTTTCATGGTGATCGGCGAAGCCGAAAATCAGCCTCTATCGATAATACTTGCACTTCCACCATACATCTATCATCAGAGGGACGAAGCCTCTTAGAATCAGTAGGGGGCTTAACATTATCACAACCAACTAGCACATTCAGGCTTTTAAAGGCAGTATTAGAAGAGGAAGAATTACATGGAATTGGTTGAGTCATAGTGTCTTTTTGCTTGGGAGGAAGCCGACGGCCATTACCCTCACCGAAACAAATTTAACTATAGGCACAACAGTCCTCTCCGCCTCATGTTGAATTGGCCCAATAACGAAAATCCCTTTCAGTGGTGAAGATGACGTGGGAATAGCATTAGCTGTCTTCTCCGCAAACGATACAGGAATCATGTTGCGCCCATCACCATGAATAGATGTAGGGGTCTTAGTCGGTCGGTATGTATTAGAGAAACTGACCGGACCGACCGGTTCGGTCTGGTCCGGTCCTGGTCCAAGAAATAGAGGATCAAAGTAGGTTCAGTCCGATCCCAGTTTAGGGGTTTCCCACCCAGGACCGGACCGGACCCAATTAAAAAATATATATTATTTTATATATATTATTTATATAATAATTATATAATTTATTATGTAATTTTCATCTAACCTATCACCATTAAAAATATAAAATTTTAAATATGTTATTAAAAAATTAATATTCTATCAATTAACTAATTATATAGTAATTATACAAGTTAATAATGTAATTTTAATCTAATTTATTATCATTGACCATATAAAATTTTTTTTATTAAGTTAGTTACATAATCTACATTAATAATTCACTTAATTTTAATTTAGTATTTTAAATAAATTTTTTTATTATCTTATTTAAAAATAAAAAATAAAAAAAGATATTCGGCCGGCCCGACCGGACCGGATTGGACCGAATGGGATTAGACTGGACCGAACCTATCCTTATGCCTATTTGGTCGGTCCAGGGTGGGAAAACCCTGGACCGAATAGGTCCGATATGGTCCGCAAAACCTCCTCGAGACCAACCAGACCGGACTGAATTCACCCCTAAATAGATATAGAATGATTAAGCAATTCATATGAAATTGGGGGAATTAGCCGTGTAGAGGAATATTGTTGTGATGCCATAACTGGTGTAGAGAGGCCCACGATCCAAGTCTGATCCACCTGAGAAACCAACCAGCCCAAGCCCACTTCGAGACAAAATTGAAGGCCCCTAGTCTTTCTCCTTTCCAGCAAACTTTGAAAATTTAAATGAAGAACCAAGGTCATCTTCATCGATAACTGTCAAAAATTTCTTCCTCGATAATGGCTCAACGTCGCTCTGTTTAAGCATGACGTCGCCAGTGACCTCCATAGAAACAACCATGGCATGCGAAGAACAACCAGATCAGAAGAAGAAGAATCACCTTTCCCAAATAACATTTGTTGAGCTTTTACTGTAACAAAGTATCGAGAGATGAAATAGATAGCAGACTAAGAGGAGAGAAATTCCATGAAGAACTGATGTATTCATTCTTATTGAAGAATTACAAGTGAATGCTCTGTATTTATACAGAGTCAAATGTAACTAACCTTAACTAACTCTATTGTAAACCAATGAAAAACATCCACGTGTTTATTCTATACACTTTGAATTATATCAATCTATAATAGTCTCCCTCAAGATGATGTGTATATATTATGCACATTTATCTTGGACAATAAGGTATCAAATGGCTTAGAACCGAGAGGTTTAGTCATCAAGTCTGCAACTTGATGAACTGAACTAACATGAAGAACAGTTAATGATCCTTCTTGAATTCTCTCTCGGACTAAGTGACAGTCCAATTTGATATGTTTGGTGCGCTCATGGTATACTGGGTTGGCTGCTATTTGAAGTGCCGCCTGATTATCACAAAACAACAATGCTGGTTGACTGTGTGACAGATGCAAATCATTAAGCAATGCTTGAATCCATGTTATCACACAAACAGTAAAGGTCATTGACCTATGCTCTGCCTCTACGGATGATCTTGAAACCTTGTGTTGCTTCTTTGATTTCTAAGATATTAACGAATCACCAATGAAAATACAATACCCACTAACTGATCTTCTGGTATTCGGACAGCTAGCCCAATCTGAATCCGAGAAAGCTTTTATATTAATATTTGAAGAGCTGGGAAATAACAAACCTTGCCCAGGAGATGATTTCAAATACCTCAGAATTCTCATTGCTGCTTGGAGGTGTGGTGTTCAAGGATTATCCAAAAATTGGCTCAAATGGCGGATTGCAAATGTGATGTCTGGTCTGGTATGAGTAAGATAGATTAATCTTCTATAACCAGAAATGTCATCAACTACTTCACCCTCATGTTTTGACAATCTAGCATGAGTATCCATAAGAAAGAATGCAGGTTTGGCAGCAAGTAAACCAAAATCTGCTAACAATTCTAGAGTATATTTTCTTTGAGACAAAGAAATACCCTTTTGTGATCTTGCAATTTCCATTCCAAGAAAGAATTTGGCTAGACCCAAATCTTTCAGCTTGAACTTCAATGTTAAAGCTGCTTTGACAGCTTCAATAGCTTCTAAATCACTGCTAGCAAGTAAAATATCATCCACATAAAGTAGTAATGCCACAAATGAAGTTCCTTCCTTCTTGGTAAACAAGGAATAATCTCCTTTTGACTGTGAGAATCCGATATCAAACAAGACAGATTTGAATTTAGAATTCTATTGCCTAGATGCTTGTTTCAAGTCATAAAGGGATCTTTGCAATTTACATACCCCTGTATCCCCCTTAGGTAGATAACCAGGATGTGCTTTCATGAAATTTTTTTCATCTACGTCTCCATATAAAAAAGCATTATTGATATCCAAGTGAACAATATGCCAATTATGTATAGCAACCAGTGACAAAACACATCTAACAGTCACCATTTTTACAACAGGTGAGAAAGTTTCAAAAAAATCTAGGCCCTCCTTTTGAGTGTACTCTTTGTCTACAAGCCTTGTCTTATGTCTCTCAATAGAACCATCTGAATTGTATTTTATTTTATATACCCACTTACAACCTATAGGTTTTTTATTTGGAGGAAGTGGTGTTAAAACCCAAGTGTTATTCAACTTTAATGCAGATAATTCTGCATACATGACATCTCTCCAATCAGTATGCCTACCAGCTTGGTGAAAGAAAGTTGGTTCTATTTCAGAAGAAATTGCAACAGAGAAAGCTTTATGAGATTGAGATAATTTGGAGTATGAGATAACATCAGAAATGCTATATTTATTACCTGAGTTGATGGCATGAGTTGTAGGGGATGATTGAGAAGCAGAAGCAGCCAGATTACAGTGATAGCTTTGCAAGTAATCATGTGCTTTATGTTGTCTGGTTGATCTTCTAAGAGAAGGAAAGTGATTTTCATCACTAAGAGATGGTATATTTGTGGTCTCTGTGTTAATATCAGTGGTAGCATTGTTGGACTTATTTGAATTATTAACAGATGAAGAGGATATGCTATTTTCAATGTAATCAGGATTTGATTTCGAAACATTTTTCATTTGACTTTGAATGGAAAAACTGAGAACTAATGTCCAAATTTGAATTATGAGTTGATGAATCATTTTGTAAAATAAATGGGAAGATTGATTCATGAAAAATCACATCTTTGGAAACAATTTTTTTTTTTTTAAGTTCCAGGTCATACAACTTATATCCTTTTATGCCAAAAGGATAGCCTATAAAATACATTTTCTAGCCCTTGGTGAAAATTTATTTTTCTTTTGAGTAATAGTTTATGCATAGCATAAACAACCAAAACTTCTCAAATGATTATATGATGGGACTGAATTATAAAGACCTTCATGTGAAGATTTGTTGTTTAAAACCAAAGATGGAACTCAATTTATAAGATGACATGCAGTTAATATACATTCCCCCCAAATATTTAAAGGAACATTTGATTGAAACCTTAAAACTCTTGCTACATTTAGCAAGTGTTGATGTTTTCTCTTGACTATTAAATTCTGTTGAGGTGTTTCTTCTATGCATGACATTTGATGTACAATTCCTTTTGAAGCATAAATTCAACCATTTTGAATTCAGAACCATTATCACTTCTTATACATTGTATTTTTCTCTCAAATTGTGTTTAACTAGATTGTAAAAATTAGTTAATATGTTTCTGACTTCAAATTTGTTTTTCATCAAATAAATCCAAGTAAATCTTGAATGATCATCAACTATAGTAAGAAAAAATCTGGATCCATTATGGGTTGAAATGGAGAAGGGTTCCCATATATCACAATGGATAATATGAAAGGGAAAACTTGCATTATTTGTATGAACTTGGAAATGAAGTCTTTTCTATTTTGCCAGTGGGCAAACAACACAATGATAAGAAATTTTATCTGTAAAATTGATATCAGATACATTTTTGGAATGGAAAAACAATGAAGACATGGAAGGATGTCCTAGTCTGCTATGCCAGACTTTAGAATTTATCACAGAATTGATAAGATTTGATTTAGGTTGAACCTCATCATCACTAGCACCTGATTTTTGCAATATGTATAGACCAGCTTTTCTTCTAGCTATCCCAATCATCTTCCATGGGGTATGCTCCTGAATAAAGCAATAATCATATGAAAAAATGAATAAGCATTTCTGTGTTGAAGTAAGTTTACTCACAGAAAGTAAATTGTATGAAAAATATGGTACATAAAATACATATTTAAGGATTAAAGTTTCTGATATTTGGACTATACCAGAATGTGTAACAAGTACATTGTCACCATTTGGTAATTTTACTGAGATGTTTAGAATCTTTGTAATGGAAGTGAAAAAATCAATTGAATGTACAATATGATCTGTAGCTCTTGTGTCTACAATCCAGGTATTATGGGACAGTAAAGTGTAAGCTGATGCACTTAAAGAAATACTTGGATTAGATGATATACCCTGAGTGGAATGAGCAGTAGATTTAGAAATGACATTTGTTGCTTGATGATTGGTATTATCATCAGGTTGTGAGTGAATTAAAGATAACGATTTTTTATAATCTTCTTGAGAGAAAGGCAATTGATTAAAGTTCTCAAAGTGATTACTAAAAGGTTGACCTGAAACTTGATTAGCAAATGCCTGAAACTTTCCTTTTTGTCGACTATTTACGAAATTTTGCTTGAATCTAGGAGATAACCATGAATCTTGTAGCATTTGTCCACTGTATGATTATTCATACCATAGTGAGTGCAATACAATTTTTCTCTTTTTGTCTGCTGTTTTCCAGAATTGAACTTTCTCATTTCTGTATTTGAATCTTGCATTTTGCTCATGAAAGTGACAGTATCCACAATACCATTCTTGCTAATTTCTCTTTGCTTTTCTTCTTGAACCACCAAAGAAAAAATTTTGTTTATTTCTAGTAAGGGATCTAGCATCAGAATTTTCCCTCTGATATGGGAAAAACTATCATTTAAACCCATCAGAAACTGCATCACATGTTGTTGATCTTGATAGTCCAAAAAGATCTCTATTGCACCACAATTGCACTTTTGTAAGGCTCCACACAAACATTTAGGAACTTGATTATAATCCAACAGTTCATCCCATAAAGACTTGAATCTTGTATAATAATCTCGTACTGATAAATTTGTTACACCAAGACTGATAAATCTTTTTGCAATTGATAGATTCTTGGATCATTACCTTGAGTAAAACGATTCTTTAAATCCAGCCATATATCTCTTGCTAATTTCGCACATATTATGTTGTAACCAATTTCCTTTGAGACAGAATTGATTAACCAAGAAGATACCATATTGTTGCATCTTTTCCATAATTCGTATGAATTATCTGTGAAACTTGGTTGACAAATCGATCCATCCACGAATCCAACTTGTTCTTTGCTTTGAAGACCATGACCATGGACTTGCTCCATGTATGATAATTGTCCCCAGTGAGGATGTTTGACACTAGAACTATTCCCGATGAATCACCATTCTATAGATGATAGCAATTTGGAATAACATCCCTTCTTGAATAAGAAGCGGAAGCTGGAATATCATCCATTCTTGAATTAGAAACGGAAGCATAACTGGTTTACTTCTAATACCATGTAACAAAGTATCGAGAGATGAAACAAAGAGCAGACTACGAGGAGAGATTCCATACAAACTGATGTATTCATTCTTATTGAAGAGTTACAAGTGAATGCTCTGTATTTATACAGAGTCAAATGTAACTAACCTTAACTAACTCTATTGTAACCAATGAAAAGCATCCACGTGTTTATTCTATACACTTTGAATTATATCAATCTATAATATTTACATCTCCTCTGGGTGTAAACCTGCCCTTATTCAGCAATAAATTCCAATCCACACGTAACCAAGCCCCATATGGGAAGCCTTCTTTCTCAAATTGTGATATGTGAATTGCCCATAATTCACAGCATCCGAATGCCCCAATTTGCCACAACAGTAACAAAAGGTCGGCAACTTCTCATATTTAGTGAATCCAAACTGTCTCAGATTTGCATAAACGTACACAGACGATTAATGCGTGGAAGAGGCTGACGGATATCCAATTTAACGCGGACTCTACAGAATTCTCCCTAGGCCGGATTACCAATGATACGGATTACCGAAGTATTCATGCAATTCAACAGCAAATTATAAAGCCGAATCCAAAAAGACGCGCGCGCATAATGTATGCAGATTGTAGAAATCTGGCAATTTCCATCATAATCCCGCATCAGTAAGAGACTCTTATAAAAAACCATGAAGAACACGAGCTTTATCCGCAGTCTCTGTAAACTGTGCCAGAAATAAACTCAGGAAATGGTTCGGCAACCATGATTTACTCATATTCTATTGCAGACAACTGTAACTTGTCAATACTGAGTAATAAATCTTCTGCCATTACGGAAAGAGAGAATGCCCACAACAGGGCAAATACAAGAAAGTAAAACTTGTATATATGTTGAACAAGAACAAATACTCCCAAGTAAAAATCCCCTAAAATCGCCAGAGCTTTTTACTGAGAGAGAGTTTATTATGTGATAATTGATTGGGTTGTGTACGTGGTCTTTCTTGATCATCACGGACGTACGTCAAGAAACTCTACAAGCAAGCCATGCAAGAAAAATTCTACAAGCTGATGCAAGCCATCATGATCAGTACAATAGGCATGGCTTGGCTTGTTGCGTCAGAGAGATTATAAATTTCTTAAGACTACGTACCGTATATTATACGTACCTCAATTATTCTAATTTTTTGTTTTATTTATGCACGTCTCTCTTCCCTAGCTAGCACTTGATCATTTCTTAGCTAGCACTTGATCATTTCTTCCAAAAGTATTTTTTCATGATACATTCAGTTTTAAATTAGCTCAAATCATTTTGTCGGCCGTGACGGTACTCAAAGGTCACACACACACATATATATATGTATATATATATCTCTAATGTCATTTTTTTTTCTTAATAGTACTTAAGAAAATGATTATTAGTAAATTTATATTTATATTTTTTTTAATGATTAAAAATGTTTAAAAAATACTTAAAAAAATAAAAATTAAAAACTTATTGACACTAGTGTGTTTCGAGTACACATTTAGCGTGTACCCTAACATTATCCTCTATAAATATATATATATTTATATATATATATATATATCGTATATGCAGATCATCAGAGGCTGCCAACGTAATTTGACTTTCCTATATATAGGACCGGGACGTACACGTTACGCATTTATTTCAGGGAGATATACCATCTATAGATCAGAAATTTCGTGCATCAGCAAGCTAATATATAAATATATATATATATATTTATATATATTTATGCAAAGAATGTCGTGCAAAACCGTTAAAAAAATGGTGTACGTTAGTGTTGGGACTGTTAAGTTGACTGCAAAAACGGAATGTAGTTGTACATGCTGGGAAGTTTCCGAGATTAATGATATGACGTACGCAGGTAGGGGACTATTCTACTGTAGATCTTTCATGGCACGTTAATTCTCCTTAGTTAATTAACTTTGTTCTGTTATCTGAATGAATGAAATTCTAGTAGAAAGTACAAAAGCATAATGTAAAAGATTCCGCGTAACTTGTGTAAAGGCCAGGTTGTTTCCTAGTAATTGTACATATAATTATGAAGTATCTAAATATGGTATAATTACTTTAAAAAAAATAAAGTTTATTATTAAAGAATAATTTTTTTTCATATCGATTTTATATTTTATTTACTTTTTCAAAACGAATATGCGACAGTTGTACAATTTACGATTATAAATATCTTTTTTCAATTCTATATATTTATATATGTTGTAGATATTCTACCACCTTCAAAGTTAATGGCCAGTCATGTCTGACCGCCGCCGCCAGGTTGAGATAAGATTTGGCCCGGCCATTTCGGGTTTAAAACTGAATATATTTCCTTTAATTTGTTAAAGTTTGGCTTACCTACTGTCTATGGTCTACGTGAAAACTTCTTTGAATTCCCTAACATCTATTTATTTTTTCTTGGTTTTTTAAAAAGTTAATCTTTTCTAACAGACAAGCCTAACGACCGGGCGTACAAGAGATCATTAGCCCAATGAAGAGGAAGCATAGAGGATGGTAAAATTAACACAACACATTTACAAGAAGAGAAAAAGGTAATTCGAATGTTCAGATAGAATTTGGAAAGAATTTAATGATATTGTACGTAAAATAAATTAATGAATATGAATGGAAAAAAAAAAAAAAAANATTATTTTGTATTTTTTTTAATTTTTTCTTTACATTTATCAACTGGGCACACGTGCAACGCACGTTGCCCTTACTAGTATATATATATATATATATATATATATATCGTATATGCAGATCATCAGAGGCTGCCAACGTAATTTGACTTTCCTATATATAGGACCGGGACGTACACGTTACGCATTTATTTCAGGGAGATATACCATCTATAGATCAGAAATTTCGTGCATCAGCAAGCTGATATATAAATATATATATATATATTTATATATTTATATATATTTATGCAAAGAATGTCGTGCAAAACCGTTAAAAAAATGGTGTACGTTAGTGTTGGGACTGTTAAGTTGACTGCAAAAACGGAATGTAGTTGTACATGCTGGGAAGTTTCCGAGATTAATGATATGACGTACGCAGGTAGGGGACTATTCTAGTGTAGATCTTTCATGGCACGTTAATTCTCCTTAGTTAATTAACTTTGTTCTATTATCTGAATGAATGAAATTCTAGTAGAAAGTACAAAAGCATAATGTAAAAGATTCCGCGTAACTTGTGTAAAGGCCAGGTTGTTTCCTAGTAATTGTACATATAATTATGAAGTATCTAAATATGGTATAATTACTTTAAAAAAAATAAAATTTATTATTAAAGAATAATTTTTTTTCATATCAATTTTATATTTTATTTACTTTTTCAAAACGAATACGCGACAGTTGTACAATTTACGATTATAAATATTTTTTTTCAATTCTATATATTTATATATGTTGTAGATATTCTACCACCTTCAAAGTTAATGGCCAGTCATGTCTGACCGCCGCCGCCAGGTTGAGATAAGATTTGGCCCGGCCATTTCGGGTTTAAAACTGAATATATTTCCTTTAATTTGTTAAAGTTTGGCTTACCTACTGTCTATGGTCTACGTGAAAACTTCTTTGAATTCCCTAACATCTATTTATTTTTTCTTGGTTTTTTAAAAAGTTAATCTTCTCTAACAGACAAGTCTAACGACCGGGCGTACAAGAGATCATTAGCCCAATGAAGAGGAAGCATAGAGGATGGTAAAATTAACACAACACATTTACAAGAAGAGAAAAAGGTAATTCGAATGTTCAGATAGAATTTGGAAAGAATTGAATGATATTGTACGTAAAATAAATTAATGAATATGAATGGAAAAAAAAAAAAAAATCAATACATGTGTGATGATCAGTGATCATATATATCAAATCATCAAACGAAGATCGACTTTAGGAGCCATCTTCCCAAATAATAACTTCAAATCATTCTCCAAGGGTGTCAAGTTCAAGTCCAAGCTGCAGACAACGCTCGTACTGTTAGATCTCTTCATCAGCACGGGCGCCGGCACTTTGGCGTGATGATCTAGAGGATTCAGAATGGAAGCTGATAACCCTTCATTCGCTCTATGCCGCTTCATATGCCCACCCAAAGCCTGCCCCATGGAGAACGTCTGTCCACATATCGAGCACTCATGCATCTTGGGTTTATTATTCCCTGCAGAACTCTGCAACTTGGTCTGATCCTTGTGTTCTTCCCCCATCAATCTTGGCTTCTTGTGGCTGGCTCGGTGGCCACCCAGCGCTTGGAATGATGAAAACTGACGGTTGCATGTCTTGCATTCGAAGACATGAACAGGAAGTGGACATGTTTTGGGCTTCGTATCTGCAAAGC
>QEOT01002568.1:278112-316922 GCA_003123785.1 Pterocarya stenoptera
GGTGGCCACCCAGCGCTTGGAATGATGAAAACTGACGGTTGCATGTCTTGCATTCGAAGACATGAACAGGAAGTGGACATGTTTTGGGCTTCGTATCTGCAAAGCTGCCGCCATGAGACAGCAGCATCAGACACTTCGCCATCATGTTGTCTAAGCCATCTTTATTCCCTACATCTTCTGATCTCATTCTCTTCATGGCCATCTAAAGAGGACGTATCTAACGTTCGTTGGGGACACTTTTAAGTAATTGTAGGCTGAACTTGATAACGTACTTCACTGGTATGGAAACTTTAAAGGGTGCGGTTTATTTGAAGGGTGCAGCTTTGGTATTTAAAGAAGAGGGGAGTTTGAAGGGTGCGGTTTATTTGACCATGTTTTGTAAGGAATGTAAGGTGTTGGGTAGTTTCCAGCAGGAGGAAACTAATTTGGACTATTTGTTTGACTGGATCCACACTTTGTATGCTAGGAAAAGTAATTAATTAGGGGATGATATCTCCACGAGACTGTGTTATATTTTGGTACGCGTCGGCCGCTACCCATTGAGGAAGTCTCGTATACAGCTCAAGTGAAAAGTGACTTTTATTTTTCTTGCGAGCTAATTACAAATCCACATAAGCGTGGCGGCCACGGCCTGTGAAGTAGGCGGCTGGATCGTATCAACCTGGGCCACATTATGTACGAGGACTTTATAACGCATATGATCATCACTCATGTTATTCTTAAACAAGAATATATAGCACGGCACGGTTGCACGAGGACCTAATCCTAAATTGATCATAAACCATAACAAAAGGGTACTGTTTGACCGAATTTACCTCCAATATATAACACGTACGTACGTTCTATCAGGACATAATTGACACCGTGCGTGCATGCATGCATAAGGTTGCCCTCTCGAAGATAGATCTAGTACTTTTTTTGGCTCTTCCATGCACTATATTATATCCAGGTGTGTCTAGATATTAATTACCCAAATTCCGGTGGGAGAAATATATAAGAAAAATGATAACTCTTAAATGTGCCCACTCGTCTATTTTAAATTTTTTAAAAAAAAATTTTTAATGATTAAAGAAGTGATGACGATTAATGAATGTGTTTTTTAAATATTTTTTAAACATGTTTTAATAATTAAATATGTTTAAAAAATATTTAAAAAAAGGAACAAAAATCTATTTACACTGGTTTGCAATATATTTAAAGTACACGTACATTTGGTGTGCACCCATTGTCCAATATATAGTAGTATGGCGTACGTGGATGCTATTTTGGTCAAGAAAGGCCGGTAGTATTAGATCAGACTTATTTTGGCATTGAATCTCATCATTTTGTCTCTTCAAAGTTATCATTAGTGAATTATATTATTTTTCTTTTAATATTTTTCAGCAATTTTAAACATTTAAAAAAATAAAAATATAGATAAATTCACAAATAGTCACTTTCTTAACCATTAAAAAAATAATAAAAATAAAATAAAATAAAGGAGCGGACAATGTGACGGGTCAAAATGACGGGACAAAATGATGGGGTCATTTAGCATTTCTCTTTGGCATATATAGAAGAAAAGTAATGATATGTACAGTCGTGGAGTATGAAAGCCCAGCACAATCATTTTGGGATTTACTATTAAAAAATTAATTTTTTTTCATGTGGGTTCCGGTTATTCACTTTTCAAAGAGATTGTGCAACGTTTGCCCACTCCACGACTGTAAATATCATTTCTCATGAAAGAGAGGTAAAAAAAATGGACAATGCTAGTTGGCCGCCCATCATTTACAACTGGGCGTACCACTAGTGCAATTTTTTTTTTCAACCATTTTTTAAACATCTATTTTAACATTTAAGAAAGATATACAAATTCACAAATAGTCAGTTTTTTAATTATTAAGTAAAAAGTTTTAAAAAATAAAATAAAATATATGTGTTGACAGTGTGTTTCGCGGGCTTGGGCCGACAGTGCCACGATGTGACTTATTTGCAGCCCCTCGCAATGGTCCAATGCTGCTGTACAGTGGTGGTTTGTACATCCATAGTAGTGAATGAAAAATAAGTATAGAAAAAGTAAAAAGAGATGTAGACCAAGATTTACGTGGTTCGGCAATATGCCTACATCTACTGGGGGTTGGGGAGGGAAGCCTCCAGTATAATATATCTATTTCTAATCACTCATGGATTCTCATATTTCACTGTACAAAAAGGTTATGGCTCTTCCTCAATATATTTCCATCGATTCCCTATTGATCTGAATTCATACGTTCGTGTTCAATCCTCAATCCTCCTCGTATGTTGTCTGGGCATCCCATTTTATATGTTTGCCTGACCATTTACTGTACGTGCCAGCCTACCATGAGTTGGCAAGTCTCCCTTGCGTGAACACTTCTCCTTCTTCTTCTAACCCTATGATATTTATGGCCTCCTATATCCTTTTTGTCTCCCTCTAACATTTATAGCCCTCATATCCCTCTTGTCCCCTTCTTATCTCTTCATTATCCCCCTTTTTGTCCTTAGTGATGGCTTGGTGGGCTGGGCCCAACTTATGGGCTATGGGCATTTTTCTCTCTCACAGAAGCCCACTAATTTTTACCACACTTTTGGGTTAGAAATTATAAAAATTTTTCCTTATGAGAATTTCCGTCTTGGGTGGGTGCATTGAAGGTCGAACTGATATCCAATGTTAATGAGTACGCGTATGCTGCGAGCAGGAGATGAACTCGACTGCGTAAAGCGCAAACGCGGAGCTCGAATGGTGCGAGAGATGGACTCGACCTCGTAAAGCGCGAGCACGAAGCTTGAATGGTGCGGGAGGTAGACTCGATCACGTAAAGTGCGAGCGCGAAGCCCGAATGACGCAGAAGATAGACTCGATCGCGTAAAGCGCAAGCGCAAAGCTCGAATGGTGCGAGAGATAGACTCGACTGCATAACGCGCTAGCGCGAAGCTCGAATGGTGTGGGAGATAGACTCAACCATTTGCACGAGTGCGAAACTCAAATGGTGCTGGAGATAGACTCGACCGAGTAAAGCGCGAGTCCGAAGCTCGAATGGTGTGGGAGGTAGACTCAGCTTTTGTTTCTGCTCCTATTTCCTCAGTTTTTCTTTTTGCTCCTATTTCCTAGAGTCTAGTGACTCGGCTTTATCGATGGAGAGTCTGTTGATGGAGATCTCGTTAATGGAGATTCTATTTGATGGAGATTTTGCTTTCAATGCATTGCAGGTAGCAACTTTGCACGAAGCTCGGCAAGTCCCGTGGAGTCACTGGTGACTTGTGTTGTGAATAACTATTAGCAGGTCAGAGTCGTGGCTCTGTTCCTGTGTTTATACTTCGTGGCCAATCCAGAGACCAGGCTTGTTCGCACAAAGCTTGGCAAGTCTCGTGGAGTCACTAGTGACTTGCGTTGTGCATAGTTGTTAGCAGGTCAGAGCCGTAGCCCTGTTCTTGTGCTTTATACTTTGTGGCCTATCCAGAGACTGGGCTTGTTTGCACGAAGCTCGGCACATCTCGGGGAGTCATTGGTGACTTGCATTGTGAATAACTGTTAGCAAGTCAGAGTCGTGGCTCTGTTCCTGCACTGTATACTTCGTGGCCGATCCAGAGACCAGGCTTGTTTCTGATAGGTCGAGTGGTTCTTAACCTTTTGCTCCTAGCAGTTCGTTCCAATGATAGAAATAACTTTGTTAGTAGAAACATAATTTCTCATGAATTTTGTGAGTAACTAACCTAGAGTAGTCGATTTGTTAGGGAGAGTTCGTGCCTGCCTGCGCAGTAGTGTAAAGCAGAATAGCTCGATAGAGTAAAGCAACCGAGCCTTGCAGAAAAATAGAACCGCACAGGAAAGTTGATTCGAGCTAAAATATCGAGCCAAGTAAAATAGCCGAACGGCGCAGAAAAACTTAACCGCGTAGAAAATCGTATCGTGCAGAAAAGCCAATTCGAGCTGAAATACTGAGCCGAGCAAAACAGCCGAACCTTGCAGAAAAACCGTGCCGAGCAGAAAAATCATGCCGAACATAACAGAATAGCGTAGTGTGGCATAGGTGTGCACTGTTCGAACCCAACCAATGGAGTTTGAGTCTCATGCAAGTTTTGTTGCCTCCGTGCAATAATTTGTATGCTCTCAGTGATTTCCAAACAATAGTTTTCCATGAGGTTGAGTTTGAGCGAGTTGTCTAGTGATTTTCGAGTAGCTGTTTCCGAGCTACAAACTTCCGTGCAGGTGTTGTCGGAGATGGAGAACGAGCTGGAGACTGAGCATGGAGTCCGAGTGTGTTGTTTCCAAGCTGAGGAACCCATGTAATGAAGTGTATGCTCCCGTTTCTATTGTTATCTCCGTGCATATATTTTTTCGAGCTGAGGAACCTCGTGTAGGTGGTTATTGTGCTGAGGAGCCTGTGTTGTTGCTGAATTGAGTGGTTCGTGCATGTTGTTGCCAAATTGAGTGGTTCGTGCATTTGGTTACCTCTGTGTGTGTAGTTTCATCGAGGAATCCGAGCAAGTTTTGAGGGTCCTAGTTGAGGAACCCGTGTAGTTCATTTTCGAGCTAAGGAACCCCTGCATGTGGGTTTCTAAGTAGAGGGAAATCCGTGTGGGTGCTTCACCGAGCTGAGGCAGTTTGTGTAGGCTGTTACTGAACGGCCACCATTCCGTGTTGTCACATGTAAGTTTTGTTTGCTAGAGGGGAAGCCACTCGCGCTTGCCAAGGGTGTTGGTGATAGCTCCAGCGAGGCTAGATGTTGCCAGTGGACCACGAGGGTCTCCGTTGGTCCCTCTTCCATTTGAACACGGCTGGGCCGTGTGCTAGCTTTCGGCATTTATTGGACGTGATTCGCGCGGAACCATGCCGGAGGGAGGTAGTTGACCTACCCAGAAGACACAGACAGTGCTGGGGCACCACATGGTGGGTGCCGGCCCCCCTCTCTTGTTGTGACATGGGTAGGCCACAGTGTGGTTCCCATGCCCACAGTGTTTTTGTATAGAGCTCCCCACTTAGCCCCTGGCGACGGGGACAAGTTGGTCGGAGATAGAAACTTCTGACGGCCTCAGTAGTGGCTGCCGAAAGGTCAGGTGGCTCACGACTGGCAACCATGAGCCTTACGATCTTTGCAGGGGTATATCCCGCAGCAGCCCTTTGCTTCTGGTGACCACCACGGCTGCGATAGAAAATTCAGGCGACCGGTGCGGTGTCTCAAAGTTCCCGCCTGCAGCTCTTGGCCGCACATGGCATGGCAAGGTGCCGCTTGGGTGCACGTCCCGTGCACCCGCTGGGCTCCATGCATGGTACGTACATGCATAGCCTGTTCATACGGGCACTGTGCACTTAAATGCATAGTTTGTTCTTCATATCGCGAGCTCTGAAAGTGTGTGTTGCCAGCCTACAAGGGACACACTGGTTACAGGACAATAAAGATCCCACAGAAGGCGTCACTATTGACGTCGTGTTTCGCGAGCCTGGGCGACTTTATGCCGACAGTGCCACGATGTAAATTATTTGGAGCCCTCGGCAGTGTTCCGGTACGGTTATACGATGGCGATTCATACGTCCATGGCAGTGAATGAAAAATAAGAGTAGGAAAAGTAAAAGGAGATGAACACTAAGATTTACGTAGTTCAGAAATATGCCTACGTCCATGGGGATTTGGGGAGAGAAGCCTCCAGTATAATATATATGTTTATAATCATTCATGAATCCTCATATCTCACTGTACAAAGAAGGTTGCAGTTCTTCCTCAATATATTTCCATCAATTCCCTATTGATCTGAGTTCATCCGTCAGTGTTCAATCCTCAATCTTCCTCATATATTGTCTGGGCATCCCTTTTATATGTTTGCTTGACCCTTTACTATACATGCCAGCCTGCCATGAGTTGGTAGGTCTCCCTTACATGAACACTTCTCATTCTTTTTCTGACCCTCTGATATTTATAGCCTTCTATATTCCTTTTGTCTCCCTCTGACATTTACAGCCCTCCTATCTCTCTTGTCTCATTTTTATCTCTTCTTTGTCTCCTTTTTGTACTAGTGATGGCTTGGTGGGTTGGATTCACTTTATAGGCTATGGACATTTTTCTCCCTCACAATATGTGTAGTCAANAAAAAAAAAAAAAAAAAAAAAAAAAACATAAAGAATAAAACCCGAAAAAAAGAAGGGGATCGGGGAGAGAGAGAGAGAGGTTGGACACGAGATCAGGACATGAGGTTGGATAATGTAGGATAAAATATTTATATATATATTTATATCGTGACGTACACGTGCAGGGATCGCGTCAAAAATAATTCTTTTCTTTTTATCAAAAATAATTTTACAAGCAAGTCATGATAAACCAATGACTAATATTCTAAAATATTAATTAATAATTATATGATGTAACTAATTACAATAGGCGGGATAAAAAGCAAATACTATAATGTTGCTCCAATCTCGCTCACTTTTGCTTCATTGACAATGAGTATTATATATGTGGTGCCACTTGATTTATTAAAAAAATTTATAAAAAAAAATTTATAACACAAACATATATAAAAAGGGTATAAGATCATTCAGTTTTTCTCTTTTTTTGTTTTCGAAAGTCATTTTATTTAAAATATATAAATATATATTTTTTATTTTTAATAAACTACGTAGAGGTATCATTTAGATTAGATTTGGATAGTGAGTTGAGATGAAAGTTGAAAATTGAATAAAATATTATTAGAATATTATTTTTTAATATTATTATTATTTTGAGATTTAAAAAATTAAATTATTTATTATATTTTATATAAAGATTATAATGATGATATAAGATGAGATGGGTTGAGATTCTCAATTCAAACCAAACCTTAGTGGGGCCACGTCAATGGGACAAAATGAATAATATAATTGAGACAAAAATTCTTAAGGGTACTACAACCTCAATAATTCTTTTTTTTTTTTTTTTTTTTTTTTTTACTGATATCCCATACATTCACTTGCTAGAATTAATTAGTCTGGCCTCAAAAGCTCAATCATTGGAGGTTTAATGTGATATTGTCTTCTCTTTCCATAAGTACTAGTTGTTAAGAGTACATATAATTTGACTTTCTAAATATAGAGAATTAAATGTCGTGCAAATTAAAGCAAGTTGTAAAGATGGTCTTGATCAAGACATTAACAGTACTACGCTCGTTTGGATATAAAAATTATTTTATCTCATTTTTATCATTAAAATTTTTTTAAATTTTTATATAAAATATAATAAATAATTTAATTTTTTTAAATCTGAAAATAATAATAATATTAAAAAATAATATTTTAATAATATTTTATTTAATTCATTTAAAATCATCCCATCTTATCTAATTTTATGTTGACTAGGATTTTCCAGCTAATTGGTTGGTCATAATCAGGCCCAGTCAACCGATCGAAGTCATCTTTGGCTGGCGTCGTGAGTACGTGCTCAGATCGAAAAAGAGTAGGCCATGTTGTTCTTAATTAATTTCTGCACGTTGTCCTTCGTGGTATATGCCTTCCAACATGTGAAATTCATACTGAACTTGCCTGCAGGTTGGTTAATTAAATTTTCCAGTTTGAATGGAATTCGATCTAAACTTAATTAAGAAGCATATATAACCTCTTTGCTTGCGGGGGCAGGCAAAAACAGGGGTAAAGTAGTTCTGGAGACCTGTCCAATATTAATAAGAACATCCTATTTTTCACGCAACTTCTATTACCTCCTGACCCAGCTGATGATTGATGAGAAAAGTAGTAGAATTGGAGGGTTCTTTTTCCCCATGTGAGGCTCTTAAAAAAAAAAAAACACAACAAAAAAAGAGTCAAATTGGAAATTAATTACGGGACTAGATCATAAATTCAGCGCCACCTTAAGCGGAAATGGACGGTCAGTAACTGGCCAGTACCACATATATACGTACTAATATTGAGAGAGAGCCAAGCCATATATGCCTGCATACAAGCATTGATAAATGGACATGAGAAAATTGGCCTGGAAACATTGAAGCCAACGGACAGTATGTCCATGAAATATTTAATTAAATTGGGTAAAATGTTGCATTGGGTTTGTAGAGCTTGGTTTAATCTTATGCCGGCCTGATTTGATGACTTGGCAAGGATTCGTTACGGGTTTTTTTGGTGAATTTTTAATGAAGATTGGGCGTAATCAAAACAAACTTGGGCAAGCCTCGTGGAGGTTCAGCGGAAATTTTTTTTCACCCGGTTTATAACTCGAGAAACGCTAAACAAAAAGTTCGCACCACGTTTGCGTAGCAGGTCACTTAAGCAAAACTCACATAGAGAGTTCGCTCGATTGAATAACGTAGTAATTATGAAGTTAGGGTTTCCGCCTTTCAATCCTATAAATTTTAGGAAAAATCTAGTTGTAAGCAATTCTGCGCACTAATACGCGCACCCATTCAATGTGATTGGTCAAAAAGTAAACTTTATTGAAAACAGTGCTAATTTAAATTTAGAATATGAAGGAAACAGAATTAGTACGCAGATTGGTACGCAAACTTGTTTGTACATAGCAAAACTCTAAATTTTATTATGAACAATATGGTTGGTCTGGAATAGTGCATTTTTGTCCCAAAGTGTATTTTGTTATTCCTCAAGTAATACAATCATCCGAAGCTCCGTAAATGTAGGTATGTTGCCGAATCACATAAATATTTGTGTCGTGTGATTAATTTCTTATTTTACCTACTTTTCTATCATCCTTTTTTCACACGTTGAGTAAAGATTTGAACTTAATTAAGATTTCTACTTAATTAATGTTATGCAAAATCATCATTTATTTCAAAAACTTAAAATTTAAACATTTAAAAAGAGGTACATGTAATCAATTGTATTATATTCTTAACTCATAAGTTCGATCTGCGAAGGGACACATGAGCTCACAATCTGTTCTCGATAAGATGTAACTTAGAAGCGGTCCATGCATGCAGTGCACGTTGCAATTTCTGAACAGTACTAGTCTGAACGAGAAAATTGGAGTAATAACAACCGAAAATAATTAGGAAAAATGCTGGGGTCCCGCTCCCAGCTTCCATTGGGAGCTACTGTTTGTATAATGTATATTTTTTTGTGTTTTTTTTTTTAGTTTTTTTTAATATAAATTTTTTAATAATTTTAAATATTTTAAAAAATATAATATTATTAAAAAATACTTTCTTAATTAGAAAGTAAAATAAAAAAATAATTTTTTATTTTACTTCTTGATTAAAGAAATATTTTTTAATAATTTATTTTTTACATACTGATTAAGAAAATATTTTTTAATAATATTCTAAATTTATTTTATTTTTTTTAAATATTTAAAAATATTTAAAAATCTATATAAAAAATAACTTAAAAAAAACACACATAAAAAATATTACAACAACCCAACGGAAGCCCAAGCGGAGGCTGTAGCATGATCCATTAATTATATGCAGATAGGTAGCTGATGTAATTTGATTTTCCCATAAAACAAGGGAAGTTTCCAAGAATGCAAGAAATGAGGTACGAGCTGGGGCCTACCTAGCTAGTAGATCTTTCATGACATCATGTGCCTGAAATTTATAATATATTAATATACGGGTAAGTAGTTTAGAATTAATATATGAATCATGAAGTTCTATTCAGAATAAAAGAAGCTTGCAGAAGATACGTATAAATTCCAAGTTACTTGCGCAAAGGGCTGTTTACCTCTTGACCAGCTTGATTGAGAAGAGTACGCAAATTGATGATACTCTCTCTCTCTCTCTCTCTCTCTCTCTATATATATACCATATTATATTCTAAAAGAATAAAAATCAGAAATTACAATATATGTTCTAGATATTCTACATTTCTACCACCTTCAAAGTTAATATAATGTCAGTGTCTGACCGCCGCATTACTCTTATGGATCGAGGTTTCTTTTTTAATAAGAATAAAATCTCTTTGCAGAAATTGATCAAAGCCAGGCAAGCATTTCCAGGTTGAGATAATAAGATTGGCGCATCTCAACTCATCTCAACTCATATCATTTTCATCATTACAACTTTTCTAAATTTCTATGTAAAATATAATAATATTTTCTTTTTTCAAATTTTAAAAAAAATCTTTCTAAATTCCCACACTAAAATATAATAAACATCCTTACTTTTCAAATCCCAAAACAATCTTTCCAAATTTCCACACCAAATATTCTTACTTTTTCAAATCTCAAAACAACATTCTTAAATTCTTACACAAAATATAATAAATAATTTAAATTTAAGTTTTTCAAATTTTAAAATAATAATAATATTAAAAACTAATATTCATAAAATATCTTATTATACTATTCACAAACCATCTCAACTCTCCTTCCAATCCAAACAACACCTAGGGTTCAAAACTGAATATATTTCCTCTGTTGTTTGATTTACCTACTGTCTATCGTCTACGTGAAAAGCTCTTTGCACTCCCTAACATATATGCCTGCATACAAGCATTGATGAATGGACATCAGAAAATTGGCCTGGAAACATTGAAGCCAAAGGACAGTATGTCAATGAAATATTTAATTAAATTGGATAAAATGTTGTGTTGGGTTTGCAGAGCTTGGTTTATTCTTATGGCGGCCTGATTTGATGACTTGACAATGATTCGTTACGGATTTTTTTTTTTTTTTATGAATTTTCAATGAAGCTTGGGCCCAATCGAAACAAACTTAGGCAAGCCTTATGGAGGTTCGAGGGCAAAAGCCCTCGAATTTTTTTTTAACCTAGTTTATAAATTGAGAAACGCTAAACAAAAAGTTCGCTCCACGTTTAAGTGACAGGTCGCTCGAGCGAATAACTCAGTAATTGTGAAATTAGGGTTTCCACCATTCAACCCAATAAATTTTATTATGAACAATAAGGCTGGTCTGGAATAGTGCATTTTCGTCTCAAAATATATTTTGTTATTCCTTAAGTAATAAAATCATTCAGAGCTCCATGAACGTAGACATGTTACTGAACCACATACATAAATATTTGCATCGTGTGATTGATTTCTTATTTTACCTACTTTTCTGTCATTCTTTTTTCAAATGTTTGAGTAAAGATTTGAACTTAATTAGAATTTCTACTTAATTAATATTATGCAAAATCATCATTTAAGGTACATGTAATCAATTGTATTATATTCTTAACTCATAAGTTCTGCGAAGGGACACATGAGCTCACAATCTGTTCTCGATAAGATGTAACAATTTTACATAGAAGCGGTCCATGCATGCAGTGCACGTTGCAATTTCTGAACAGTACTAGTCTGAACGAGAAAATTGGAGTAATAACAACTGAAAATAATATGCAGATAGGTTGCTGATGTAATTTTATTTTCCCATAGGACACGTTATGATGTATTGAGAAAAAAAAGAAAGTATGTAGAAATAGGCTATATATGCAATGCAATGACATCGTGCATGCAAAACCTTCATAAAAAAATGGTTGTTCGTTTTCGATTAACCTGTTGACTGCGAAAACGGAAAGTAAAAAGGGAAGTTTCCAAGAATGCAAGATACGAAGTACGTAGGGGCCTACCTAGTAGATCTTTCATGATATGTGCCTGAAACTCATAATATATTAATATACTCGTAATTAGTTTAGTATTAATATATGAATGAAATTCTATTCAGAATAAAAGAAGCGTGTAGAAGATACGTCTAAATTCCACGTAACTTGCGCAAGGAGCTGTTTAGTACCTCTCGACCAGCTTGATGGCGAAGAGTACGCAAATTGATGATACTCTGTCTCTCTCTCTCTCTCTCTCTCTCTTTATATATATATATATATAAATATATTATATTATATTCTAAAAGAATAAAAATCAGAAATTACAATATATGTTCTAGATATTCTACCACCTTCAAAGTTAATATATGGTCAGTGTCTGACCGCCGCATTACTGATCTATGGATCGAGGTTTTTTTTTTTTAATAAAAATAAAATCTCTTTGCAGAAATTGATCAAAGCCAGGCAAGGATTTCCAGGTTGAGATAATAAGATTGGCCCATTTTAGGGTTCAAAGCTGAATATATTTCCTCTGTTGTTTGGTTTACCTACTGTCTATCGTCTACGTGAAAAGCTCTAATTCGAACTCCTTAACATCTATTTATTTTTTCTTGGTTCTCTAAAAAGTATATCTTCTCTTACAGACCGGACACGAGATGAACCAAATGAAGAGAAAACATAGATGATGGTAAACTTCAACTCATAACACATAGAGAAACGCTAATTCAATGTTCAGATAGAATTTAGAAAGAACCGAATAGTATTGTACGTACATAAAAAAAAATATCGAATATATATGAATGGGAAAAAAAATCAATACATGAGTGAGTGATCACATAATCAAATCATCAAACGAAGATCGACTTTAGGAGCCATCTTCCCAAATAATAACTTCAAATCATTCTCCAAGGGTGTCAAGTTCAAGTCCAAGCTGCAGACAACCCTCGTACTGTTAGATCTCTTCATCAGCATCGGCACTTTGGCGTGATCTAGAGGATTCATAATGGAAGCTGATAAGTACCCTTCGTTCGCTCTATGCCGCCTCATATGCCCACCAAGAGCCTGGCCCATGGAGAACTCCTGCCCACATATCGAGCACTCATGCATCTTGGGTTTGTTCCCAGAACTCTGCAATTTGGTCCGATCCTTGTGTTCTTCCCCCATTAATCGTGGCCTCTTGTGGCTGGCTCGGTGGCCACCCAGCGCTTGGAATGATGGAAACTGACGGTTGCATGTCTTGCACTCGAAGACATCAACCGGATGTGGGCATGTTTTGGGCTTTGTATCTGTTAAGCCACCTCCATGAGACAGCAGCATCAGACACTTTGCCATGTCGTCTAAGCTCTCTTTATTCCCTACAATATCTTCTGATCTCATTCTCTTTATGGCCATCTAAAAAGAACGTATCTAACGTTGGGGACTCTTTAAGTACGTAATAATTGTTAGCTAGCTAAACTTGATGAAGTAAGTTGCTGGTATGAAGTTAGAGGCTGCAGCTTCGGTATTTATAGATGAGGGGAGCTTGAAGGTTGTGGCTTATTTGATTATGTTTTTCAAGGAATATAGGGTGTTGGGTTCCTCGTAAGAGGCAACTTTTTGACTATTTGTTTGACTGGTTCCACTCTTGTTTGCTAAGAAGAGGTACAGGATGATATCTCCACGTGACGTTGTTAATAATAGATCGAGGTACCGTGTCGGCTGCTACACTTAATTGAGAAGTCTCGTTCTCATAACTCATGTGAAACAGTGACTTTTATTTTTCTTTCCAGCTGCCAGCAAATCTATAGGCGAGAGCCATGACGTATATGCCTGCCAAAGGACTGAATTTCCATTCGGCCTCGATTAATTTATAAATATATTCAACTCTTCCCATTTTTACCATTATTATAATTTTTTTAAATTTTTACACAAAATATAATAACTAGGACCTATTTTATTTTTATTATTATAATTTTTTTTTAATTTTTACATAAAATATAATAAATAATTTATTTTTTAAAAATTTTAAAATAATAATAATATTAAAAAATAATATTCTAAAAATATTTTATTTTACTATTCACAAATCATCTCAACTTATCTCTGAATCCAAACCACTCCAACTGACGTAGTTTTTTGTTCTTTTCAGAAATTTTATTTTTCATATATACTTTTAATCACAATTCTTGTGACATTTCAAATTCCCTTTATTTATTTATTTAGTTAAATAGTTAATATAAAAAATTATTAGAAGTACATCACATAATTGAATGAATAAAGATGACAAATTCAAGATGATCAAGACTAGTAACATTGTATTTTTTTTTCTAAATAATATAAAATAATCCTAATTAATCTAGAGTCTCAAAGCTTGGTTGGTTGCCAAAAGTTTCCTGCATGAGAATCCAATGCTAAAAGAAGGATAAGACTAGGCCGTTTGGACAGTAAAAATATTTCATCTCATTTCATTATTACAATTTTATTAAATTTTTATAAAAAATATAATAAACAATTCAACTTTTTCAAATCTCAAAACAATAATAATATTAAAAAAATAATATTCTAACAATATTTTATTTAACTTTCAACTTTTATCTAAAATCATCACAACTCATCTCAGTATCCAAACGGCACCTAAATCCATTATTATAAAATGAAAAAGATACCTAATTGGCGAACTCTCATTTGCTTTTAATAATTACATTGTAATTAATCTTCCGACAGTAGGTTGTGACACTTTATACCCAACTTTGATACTTCAATTGAAATATTGACCCTCCTTTTTTTTTTTCTCCCTAAAATAAAAGAAGGTAACTAAGTTCTAAGTGAAAATAATTTGGTTATTTCATGCCTAAATCTAGGAAGATTATACGTAAATTGCAATTTAAGTTTTGAAGGAAGCCAAATGCAGTCTAAAGTGATGATTTGAAAGATCAATTTTACAAATTCGACAATCTGTTTTATAGATAGAATGTAGAAGGAAAGTGTGATGCAACTAAAAATAGGAATAAATCCTCAACAATTCATTTCATGTTAGAATTTTAGTCAGGATTTAAAATTTTAAAATAATAAAAAATATTAAAAAATAATATTATAATAATATTTTATTCGATTCATCTAATTTCATCTAACCAACCAAATCAGCACTTATGGAATTTGGACAAAAAATCGAAACAGCTCAATTCAAAGATGGGATTGAACAATTCAAATAGTATTAAGTTTCTAAGATGTTTTTTTGTATTATTTTATTTTTTATTTTTTAATGTTAGCCGTAAAATTGGCGGCGCCAGTAGTTGGACCTTCCACACCGCAAGAATAACAAACTTTTGGACACGGCCCGCAGGTTTTGATTCTTTTATCACTTTGGGCTGGTATGTTAGTCTCTGTCTGACGTCACTCATATTCACACGGTGCTAACTGCTCGGTTCGGACACGCCGCAACTGGCTTCAAAGGATAAAATAATGGACGTAATCGATTCGGTTTGATTTGATTTTAGATAAAATTTGAGATCGAATAGTTATGTATTGATTTTGTGTTTTTAAAAATTGATTCTGAACTGGTTATCTTTTTAAATTAATATTTTTAATTTTACTGGTTTCAGTCTAATTCGGTCTAATTTTTCAATTTTAATATACTATATATTATATTATATAATATATCTTTTATTTTTTTCTTTTATTTCATATATTTTTTTAATCATCATAAATTTTTTTTTAAAAATAAAAAATTTACAGCATCATTAAAAAATAATTCTTTAATTACTAAGTAAACAAAATGCTTCGGGACACTTTTGGAACCAACTTCTGTAGGTTAGCATTTCTGTTATTTTTATTGAGTTAAAATATTTTATGAAATTTTAAAAAGTAAAAAAAATATTAAAAAATTAAAAATTTATTAGAAAATAAATTTTAAATATAATTTTTATTTTAAAATTTCAAAAATTATATTACTTTTTATATTTTTTTAGACGTTTGAAAAAGTTGTATTGAGATTTATATTTGAATAATAAGTAGATAAAAATGTTAAAATTAAAAATTAAAAAGTGTTTTATTTTTTAGCAATATTTAAAAATAAAATATATAAAAATACCTTGTTACATAAATAAAATAAGAAAAATAGATATATAAAGTAAATTTTATAATATTTATTATTATTAATATAAATATTTCTATTGTATTATAATAAACAATAAATCCGGCAATAGTGCATAACAAAATTGAAGGCAGTTTCTTGTCGCAGGAAATGTAGAACTTAAGCTGCTTCTTTTGACGATGCCAGGAAAAGTAGCTGCTAGCTGTAGCTTGCTGCTCCTTCGAGAACACGTACGCTACGCAGAATGCTTGAACAACGAACGTGTGGTCCCCACATAACCCTCCCTAACTTTGGATAGCAGTTGTAGCAACTTCTGGGTCATGTGTTTAGGAAACTTGAACAACAAGAGCACGCCACGCATGCGCATGCAGCTTGCTAGGCAACCAAAAGAAATCAAAACTGTAGCCAATTTTGACAGAGTCAAATTTTTAAGTTCCCATTTGAACTGCCTCGTTTATTAGAAATTTTTTTAAACTTTATCTTATCTCATCTCATTTAATTATTATAAATTTTTTAAATTTTTATATAAAATAAAATAAAAAATTTAATTTTTTCAAATCTCAAAATAAAAATAATATTAAAAAAATATATTCTAATAATATATTATTTAATTTTTAATTTTAATCTCAACTAATCTGCAAAAATCAGTACCAACAACGGCATCTTGCAATTACTACGCAATGCACAGTTAATTTTCAACTTTTGGATGAGCAAATTGTTCAACTTTTGGATGAGCAAATTGCATGATTGCATCAGTTTTTGACTCGCGGACTTGGACTCTCATACGAATCCATGAATTGATCGGCAGTTGATCAGCACATGCAGTTGAACTAAAAGAGGCTTCCAATATGCTAAACAAAATCGTAATTTATAGGATATTTGAATATAAAATAAATTATTAAATTTACTTCTCCTATTGGCTTAAGTATAATGAGAGAGAAAATTATTTAACATGATATCTAAACAAAGACTTCATATATAGTCAAAACATATCGTCATGACTTGTAAAACACTCGGCTCTTAATTGCAGAAAAAGATTGACAAACATAAAAAACAAGCATAGGTTGTTTGGAACTAGAAGAAAAAAAGTAAAACAAAAAAGGTGGGACTAATCACCCACAACATAAGTTTACGTGGTTTGATAATGTGCTTATGTCACAAAGTTGTAGATAAATTTATTCAGATGGCCATTAAAGATACATTGCAGTGGATGTACAAAGACTTAATATAATATATAGTAAATCATAATTAACGGGTCGATTAAGATTAACAACAAAAATGAGTCAAAAAAATTTTCGAGGGTGGACCCCCACTAGACTTGTCCATGATCACTAGCTTGAGCTGGGCTTATTGTTGGAATGATGGCTTGATTTTATTGTAAACGTCATTCCAGAGATTTGGCTTGACTATAGCTCAACCTTGGCTCAACTTTGACTCGAGCGAACTTTTGACAGAACATCCACTCGATACTCTGCTCAAGCAAACTTCAACAAAATATTCGCTTGACACTCCACTCGAGCCAATGTTCAGAAACCCTAGTTCTCACGCCATTTTATTTATGAACTTATCTTTTGTAAAGTGAGACGTTGCGGCTAAAAAGAGAAAGAACTCATTTCGTGAGATCTTGAGAGCTCATTGGGTGTATTGGAGCTTTTGGGATTAATGAGTAATTTGTGATTTCTCTCTTATACTCCATTTTGTGATAGTTCTTGAAATCAACTCTGTCAGTGGACATAGGCTATTGTTCAAGCCGAACTACGTAAATCTTGATGTTCTTTGTGTGATTGTCAAATTTTTGTTATTTGCTTCAACTATTCTATTTCAAAGTCATATCTAGATATATGGTTAATCTCAATAAATTGGTATCAGAACGACAAGCTCTGTGGAATATCTTTGTTCTTGAGAGATGGCTTCGGTGAAATTTGACTTAGAGAAATTCGATGGTCTAAACAATTTCAACTTGTGGCACATCAAGATGAGGGCCTTGTTACGATAATAAGGGTTGGCGAAAGTCTTGGAGGAGAAGGTGATGGATGAACCTTCTACATCAACAAAGGAAAAGAAAGAGAAAGCGCATAGTGTGATTTTGTTATCTCTTTCTGATGAAGTTTTGCACAAAATGGCCGATGAAGAGACCGATGCGGGTCTTTGGATGAAATTGGAGAGTTTGTATTTGAAGAAGTCACTCACCAACCGTTTGTAAGTATTTGAAGCAGCAATTGTACACTGTTCAAATGAAGGAATGTATTCCTATGTCTGATCATCTAGATGAATTTAACAAAATCATTATAGATCTAAGGAACATTGATATTAAACTTGACAAGGAAGATCAAGCTTTAATTTTGTTGTGTTCGTTGCCTTTGTCGTTTGATAACTTTGTGAACTCGATGTTGTATGGTAAAGATACCATCTCCTTAGTGGATATAAAATCTGCTTTGAATTCTAAGGAGTTGATGATAAAATTGGGTGTACGAGGCACGAATAATCAAGATAATAGCTTATTTGTGAAATGTTTCTCTAGTTATAGATCTAGTGGAAGATGTTCAGATCAGGGTGAGAGTAGTTATAGTGATAGCTCTAAATTTAATAAGAAAAACATTAAATATCACTATTGTCACATATTTGGTCATTAGAGGAATGAGTGTTCGAGCTTGAAAAACAATGAGGAAGGTACAAGTTCTTTTTAGACATTCTAGGTTCAGGTATTACTCATTTATGGCAAATGTGATTGGGCTATATGGGTGAACGAGTTGGTCATTTGTGTGTAGACAACTTTTTGCTTTTGCGTAATCATAGGGAAGCCTAATTTTTTTTTTTTTTTTTATATGTGTTAGCATTGTATCTTTGTGAATCAGTGCAGAATCAAGTTTACTGCAATTTATTTGTTTTTATCTTTGGGGTACATTTTGTGCAAAGTGGTGCCATGTTCTTACTTATGTTGTTTGGTGACCATTTTGAAAAAGAGCTGGACTTGTTTTTTTGAAGTAGTGAGTGACGTGTTTGATAAGTTCAAACGCTTGGGAAGGCCTTGAGAACCTAATAGGCAATAAGGTAGAATGATTTTAGGTACCATACAGTTGGGCTCACTCCACAAAAATAAGGTAGCTAAACCGAGTAAATTGGACTCTTGTGTGAAAGCCCGTAGCATGCTTTTGATATGCTTGTCTAAAAATTGGGTGAAACGATCAACACAGCTTGTTATTGGGTGAACCTTTCTCTTTCCACAACTTTTGGATATTTGTTCAGGATTGACGAAATTCAAGTTAATGTGAAAATTTGTTGGAATGGTGGCTTGATTTTTTGTTGAAAACATCACTCCAGAAACTTGGCTCGAGCGAACTTTGGCTTGACTGAGGCTCGAGAGAACTTCAGACAGATTGTTCGCTCGATATCTACTCAACACTCCAATCAATTGAACTTAGGCAAAATATTCGCTTAACACTCCGCTCAAGCAAATGTTCAAAAACCCTAGCTCTTACGCTGTTTTATATATAAATGTATTTTTTTATAAAGTGAGTTGCGGCCAGAAGGAGAGAGAAACCATTTTGTGAGATTTCGAGAGCTAATTGAGGTTTTTGGGATTGAAAAGTGATTTGTGATCTTTTTCTAGTACTCCATTTTGTAATAGTGAATTTCTTGAAATCGACTCCGCCAAGGACATAAACTATTGTTCAAGCAGAATTATTTAAATTTTAGTGTTCATTATGTAATTGTTAAACTTCTATTATTTGCTTATGCTAATCTATTTCAAAGTCAAACTCTAAATATTCGGTTAACCCCAACACTTATCGGCCCAAACCTCTGCTTCATTAGTCAAATCGCATTAAAAATCCATAAACCAAAAAAAAGGACAAGGCGTCCTTGTTGAATCAAACTATTCTACCGGACCACCACAAAATACGACTAGGATCTACACATGAAGGACCAAGATAGGATGTGTTGCTTTGATTACCTTTCCATAATGTATTAAGAGTACAGCTAACCTTTTTCTAATCAAAATCAATTTAGATATGTAAAAGGAGTTATCTAAGCATAGGCGAGACTACTACAGACGTGGGATACTGCTTTTTGTGAGGGCCCATTTCAGTCTGTTCGCAGAAGTACCATATGTATTAGTTGTCAATTTAATAATTTAAAGGCTGTGCTCGTATACCATTTTGCGAATTGTCTTGGGCAATCAACTCTTTCAAACACGTCCATTATTCGATGATAGAGAAATATATAAGGAGCTAATGTATCGGGGGCGACGGGGACGACACGTACGGTCCTTCTATGTTGTGCTGTCCTAATGCTATAAATACGTATATTTTCAGTTACGTATTACAAAAGAATAATTCTATAAAGTATATAATCACTATGTAATCGCTTTGAAAAATAGTAAGATCTATTATTAAAAAATTAATTTTTTTTTATGAGGATCTTATGTTTTATTCACTTTTTTCAAAATGGGGGTTACGTGATAGTTGCATAATTCATAATTACAAATATCTTTTCTCATTACAAAATGTATAGATTCATTAGATTATTGCTTTTCTTGTTGACTTGGTTGTGTTTGGAGAGTGAAGTGATACTACTATTCAATATTTTGTTATAATTTTTTTACTATTATTCACAGATCATTTGAGATCAACTGACTATCCAAACGTACCTTACTCATCATAAATATCTCCACTGGGATCACTAGCTCAAGGTTGTTCCTCTGTTTTGCATGCAGGCAATGATCATGGACGTAGAGGACACTGCAGGCACTACTGAGAATTGTCTCAACATGAATCATGATATACTTTCCCCATTGAGTCTCCTTCATCGACTAAAGCTGGTCCAAGCACAAGTTTGCCCTAATTAGAGTCTCTTGTCTCTCATTTTCACGGTCCACATTACTATATATTAGGCCTGCACATTGGCCCGTCCAATAACTTTTTGGTCCGACCCGATTTGGCAATGCGTATGGACAAATGACCCGATCCATTTGGGTCGGGTAAAAAATTATCTTTATTTTTTCTTTAAATTTTAAAATTTTTTTTTAAATTTATTTTATTGCTATAAGAACTCCACACAAATCTAGACCTTCAAGGACGAGGCGAACAACTTTATGTTTGGCACATTTGACTCCTTGCCATTGACAGAAATGAGAGGTCGCATTGGATTTGAATGCCAGAAGATTGAGTGCATCATCACGCGGGGGTCCTTCAAGGTTGAGAGAAGATGGAGACCGAGGCTGAAAGGGCCTAGAAGAAGAAGCAACGAAGCTGCAAAGTGACAGCCAAAAAGAGGCGCCATTCAATACAAACAACAAGAAGATCAATGGACGGGGCTGTCCATGGCTTAGAAGGTTGCTGCTGCTACTGCTGATGCTCACTTGGTGCAGATGCTTTTGGAGATTCAGAGAGGTAAATTTGAGCACAGATTTTGGATCCATCATCATCACGCTTCTTTTCAAAACAGCATACAGTGGCTTGCTACTGGGCATCCTCGAGCACCTAGTGATAACATCCTCGTAGTACCAAATGAAGTCGACCTTCTCCCAAACATTGCAGAGGAAGCCATCGACGCGGCGCTGGCCCAGGTACTTGGCAGCATCCAACCAATTTGGGCGAAGAATGCCCACCTCAATCTGAACCAGGAGAAAGATGGATATGGTGATGGGTTTGGTTAGGGACGCCATTGTTGAACACCTAAGCCAAGCCAGCAGGGTAGTCCTCCTCATCGCTCTCCGTCTCACTCGAACCGACAACTGACTCAACAGGAGAATCGAGATCCGATGAGGAAGTCCCAAAAGTGTCAAACCCGTAGGGAAACTCTAGAGGGAACAAACCCTTCGTCGAACCACTTCTTTCATTTTGTCCATGGAAAAACCGTCGTCGGTGAGGAACTCAAGTGGGAGCCAAAGCTCAACGTCATCCAAACTCAGAGCCATCCTAAAAACCCTTATAGAAAGAAGAAGAAAGAGAGAGAGAGAGAGAGAGAGAGAGAGACTTGGTTTCCTGTGGACGGGCTGCTCTTTCGCCCGTTAAACAGCGGTTCCTTTAGTAGAATGTATAAAATGGCAATACGTGATATGATCCGTTAATTAAATATAAATATGATATGATAAAAGTGAATTAGGGTTTAATACTAATAGGTTTGAGTCAAAACGGCTTGAGCTGTTAAGACATAATTGTTTAACGGATTAATAATGGATCAACCCATTATGACCCGTTAAGAAAGTGAAAGTTACAATTATATCCTTATACCTAAAAATAAAATTATTGAAATTTTAATTTTAATATTTTTATTCTTTAGATTGTAATTTTGGACTTATAGTTAGTTTTATATTTTTTTTATAGATATTGTGATTTTAACATTTATATAAAATTATGTTAAATTTAACAAGGTCAAACGAGTTAATTTCGGATCTGTTCAACATATTTACATAAACGGGTCAAAACAGGTTGACATGATACGACCCGTTATGTTAACGGACCGTGTTAGGATTTGAGATTTTGACACGATAAACTTAACGAGTCGGATTTGACCTATATAATATAATATACATGTCTTGATACGACACGAAGATAAACCATTAACACGATTTGACATCCTTAAGTTGAACCCGCATTTAACGGGTGAGACGTTGGAGCGGATTTATCGGCCGGGTCGGGCTCATGAAGATTTTTGCACAAGCCTAATATATTTCTCTATATATATATATATATATATATATATTGGTGAATCTGCCAAGTGCCGGGAAACATACATTGTAATAGATAAAATCATAAATTATAATAGATACTATGTCAGCAATACCAATCTTATTAAAACAATTAATTCAAGGATGACTCGGCATTTTCCCACATACGTACGCTAATTAATCACTAGAATCACGAGGATGTTTTTAGACGAATCTGGAATTTGCGATGCATTGACATTCAATACAAGAATGATATATCATTAAGTGGATGGGCATGCCCGTGCCCATAAGATGCATAGAATGCGCAGCTTCCCTTAAGATACTTGAAGTACTTCACATTCTATGTATCTTAAGCTTCATCTCGAGGTAATATAATCCTAGAAAGAGAATATAGCTTGATGCCTCCCAGAACTTATATATATCTCCATATACTTAAAAGAGGCTATTAGTAAGTAAACATGAATGAGCAGTAAATTTTGTTTGACACCTTTCATTCCGTTTATACCCTTGTGTTAATAGAACTTTACCTAATAGATGAAGAAGTCGATTAGGCATCAGCAATAAGGGATAAAAATGTAATAATACTCAAATGGAAGAGGGTATCAGCAGAAGAAACAAAGCACATAGCAAATGAAGTAGGGGTAAAGGTGTAATAATAGTGGCTGACAAAAGTGCACATGGAAAGTAAAACTAGGGGTGCTACCCGCCCCATATGGGGCGGGGTAGCCCCCTCCCCACCCTCGCATGGGCATGCGGGGGGTCAGTCCGCCCGCCCCTTCTCCCTTAGCCCAGAAGCGATTTTTGGGTCATTTTTAGCCTAAAAACCATTGAAATGGGCCCAATCTTGAGCCCAAAAATTAAAAGTAAAAAAAAAAAAAAAAGATGCTAAAAAATCATATTAAAAAAAATTACATGAATAAAAAAAATATATACATGATACAAATTTACACTACTACATACTACTAGTCTACTACCTAAGAAACTAATAATAATAACTAAGTTATTACAAATTTACAAAATTGAAAGGCTAAACAATTACAAAATTACAAACATAGTTACATAAGTATCCAATGGACATTATATCAGTATTACAAATCATTGAATACATCAATACATAATTTGATAATTCAGATTTGAGACTTAAGCAGTGAGCACATATTTATATTGCAGCGGAGGTAGACGTCGTCTGACTCTGAGTAGTCTCATGTGTTGCTACAAGTTACAACAATAAACACTAAAATTAAAACTGATAAAATCGAAATGAATATCAATAAATCAAAATATTTTAAAATAAAAATAACAATTACCAGGTAGTCCAGATCCAGACTAATCACCACCCTCTTCCTCGTCGGTCTCATTAAAATCCAAAACATCTGGAACATAAATATCATTTCCCATCGTCCAACTCTATGTGCATATCAATGCCTCTACAATTGAAGGAGACAATGAATTATGGAAAGGATCCAATATGCACACTTCGGTACTCAAGACTGACTTTGAGGTAACGGTGTTAATAAGGATTACCAAAATACAACGAACTATCTCAGAAAGGATGAGATATTTCTTTGCTGCCGCATTCCACCATACCAATATATCAAAATTGTCATCATCTTGAATAAGATCTACTGACAAATAGTTGTCTAACTCTGAAATCACCTCTAGTTTGGTAAAATGACACCAAACTATGGATACAAGTTTCTTGCTCTGTGTCAGTGGGGGCATGGGGCGGGGCAAGGTGTACTCTCGAGGGTTGGAGTAGGCTTAGTAGGGCCAATTCTAGAGCAGGGGTAGGGATACTGGTAGGGGTACGAGAGCTATCACTGTAATCCCTTTGAAAAGACATTCCTAATTTTCCAACACAATAAAAATTATAAAATTAAATAATGCACAATGCAAAGTGAACACAATATATAAAAAAACGTAATGATATACCAAACAATTTTAAAAAAATATTTTTATTTATTTAGGGGTTTCAATTGAAACCCTCAATTTCAATTGAAAATTTGAAGGGGTTCAATTCGAAACCCCCAAATAAATTGATTTAGAGGTTTCAATTGAAACCCATAAACAAAATTAGGGTTTCGGATTGAACCCCTAAATCAATTTAAAGGTTCAATCTGATTTAGGGGTTCAATCCGAAACCCTAAATGAATTGATTTACGGGTTTCAATTGAAACCCCTAAACGTCATTTAGGGTTTTAGATTTGGACCCTAAACTAATTGAGGGTTCCAAATCTGAAACCCTATAGTACAAACATGAAAGAATGGCAAAAAATTCTAAAACACAGTAACAAACACATGCAGAAATCAGAATCTACAACACACAAATTCACAATCATTCTCATCCTCCATCTTTGATTCAACTCATCCTTTCTCCAATCTTTAATCCAAAACTCAAAAAAAAAAAAAAAGTCTTGGACTCCAGAGTAAGGACTGGGAGCCTTACCTTTGGAGTTTGGCGCAGCAAAGTTTCAAACGAGCAATGCTATTGCTCGTGCAGTCGTGCGAGAGAGAGAGAGAGAGAGAGAGAGAAAAGAGATTGAGAGAGACTGGGGTCTGAGAGAGCATGAGAGACAGAAAGTGCGTCTGAGAGATTGAGAGAGAGGCGAGGCTTCGAGAAGAAGAAAGTGAGGGGGGAGGTTAACATAAAATAAAAAGGCGCTGTTTCACATTATGGAGTTTTTTTAAATATATAATATAAATATATATTTATATATATTCATGTGGGGTGGGGGAAATACGGAGCAGGGCCTAGCCCCCTCTGCACCTCCACCATTTTTCTTCAGGGCCACACGCACCCCATTTAAGCATGTTGGAACCCTCGCCCCGCATGGGTAGGGGCAGGGCGGACGGGACTGTGCAGCGGAGTGAGGGGTTCTATTGTCCACCCCTAAGTAAAACACAAAAAGTAAGGACAAAATCGTAATCTAGCTACCAGGAATAGTTCATGCATTTGTTGTCACGTTTAAAAAAAAAAATGCATTTGCTATCACGTAGCAAAATAAAACCTGCAGGTACGTTTGTATGACCAAATAATTTGTTAAAAATAATGACAGGCTTACTACCCTTCTATCATCTATTTACTATTTTTTCTAATTTTTTGTTTTATTTAATAGTTAAAAAAGTGACTATTAGTGATCGGTTTAAGAGAGTAACCGGTTTATAGCTGGCCTCTAATTTTTTTTTTTCGGCATTTCTCATTTATTATGCTCTTCATCTACTTTACCTTCATCTTTTAAGGTACGGAGATATTATATTATTCATCTTTTTTGTAGAAATCTAAAATAGTAATAATGATAATTAGACTTATGGCCCTATGGGAGACAAAAACTGTATAGATTCGATTATTATCATAATAATACATAAGTGGTTTCCTCGTTAATGTATGTGCAGGTGATAACTGTGGTATCTTCAAAAGTGCTATTTATTAGCAGCGTAACAATCAAAGTTACTAGTTGTCATATGTATTTGTGTTTCACTCTATCGTTATTTTGTTCTCTTTTATTTCATGGACCAACAAATGAACTGTGGCCTACTTCATTACCTTCCTATGATGTTTTATATGATGTTCTGGTTGCATGTGGCACCCCAGCGTGTATGATTTGGTTGTTCATTAGAAGTAGTTAATGGTGTCTATGTGTTGGCCCATCAAGCTAATTGTCTGTAAACTAACTCTAGATATGGTCAATCTATTTTGGTTTGGAAATATTTATCACCTAAAGAAATCCATATATATATACATATTTCTTTCAACCGGGTAAACGTGCCTCACACGTTGGCCCCACATCTAGTATATATATATATTGTGAAATCATAACTTGTCCTAAAAGGTTAAGCTCATGGAAACATTAGGTACTAGATTTATTCATTTATAATTGTTTGAACACTTTTACTCATGTGTAGGCCAGATTCTCCCTCAATGAGTTGGGCCAACACGTGGAATATTTAATAATCAAATGAGGGTAAGTGTAGATTCATGGTTCAAATTTAGAATCTCTGTTCTGATAACATGTGAAATCACCACTTATCCTACGCGTTTAATTTATTGAAAATATCGATATAGATTTACTTATTTATATTTGTCTTAACACATATATCATGACGAACTAAAGTGTTAATTGTACAAAACTTGAACTGGTCCATGTTAATTAAGATTCAAAGAACAAAGAGTGGAAGAACTCACTATTCTTAGATGTGATCTAAAGGTTCCTAATTATATTCATGAAAATTTCTCCGATCGAAGCCTGTTTAATTTCGTCCTATAGCGTTCGTAATATGTCCGTCTAATTTGTGAATTATCAAGAACAGTAAATGCTAGTCAAGAATATAAGAATACACGTATAATTGACTGGCCCGGCCTCCTTTCGTCGAGTGGAAAATCATGCCAGAAACACAGTCACGAGTCAGTCACAATTAGCAACGAAAATTAGGTTATTGGGACAAGCTGCAACTGTAAAGGAAACTTGCTTCACATATTTTGTGATTATTTTCAATGTTTCCACCCATCAGTCTTCACGATTCAGGTGAAAGTTGATATGGGAAATCCAACGCATGTGAACGGTACTGTAGCGTGAAAAGTTGCCTGAACGTGTCAACATGGAAAACCCACACTACGTAAGTTTTGGTAGAAAAGAACGTGATCTTTCATTCACTTTCATGCACGAGGCGCTATGGCACGGGAATATATATATATATATATATATATATACTAGTGGAAGATGTTACGTGCCTAGGCACGTATGCCTAGTTGAATGTTTTTTATATTTTTTTTCTAATTAACAAGACATGTCTCTAAATTATAGAATTTTCACAAACAGATAAAAACTAAAAGAATAAACCGTTATTACATAGTCATAACTGTTGAGGTGAAGGTGAAGGACGAGGGAAACCGTTTGGCATTATGTCCCGACCCATTGAATCAACATATTGACAGGCATTGGTGTCAAGTTGAAAGTTTTTCAAGTTGAAACTCCTCAGGTCAGCCTGAGGGTTGGCCAATAGGTGCATCTTCAAACGTGCCAACCCAGCATCATACCCATATGCAAAGGCCCTATCCCGGACAGTTTGGCGGCTGAGAGTTGGGGATGCAGGCAGACAATCTCATTGTTCGCAGTAGTTAGCTCGGCATCTAATCTTCTTCGCGCCTCTCTCAACTCGTTCACCTCCCGAGACATTTTCAACAAATTCGCCATATTCTTATCTTGGCGAGCGTCAACATCAGCACGCTCCTTCTTATACCTGTTAAAGATGGCCCGAGCCTCAACCAACTCCCCTTGCAAGTCGTTGATCCTGTTGTCCTTCTCATGGCGCTCCTTCCAAAACGCCTTTTTCCTTTTAACCAACTCCTTGGCCACCCTCTCGCACACTTTCTCAGAGGAAGCCAAAGCAGTGGCTGCCTCCTTGGATTTCCTCTCAGCATCAACCCAGGAGCGCTCAAAGGAGTCCAACATCCCTTGAAGACGCAGGACCTCTGCCTAAGTGGTAGCTCTCTCCAATTCAGCCACATGCGAAGCAAAGCTGTCCCGGGCGTGGAGACTCTCAACATAGAGAAGTTTAGACCGAAGGTTGGATAATTCGTCACGAAGAGAATCAAGGTCAGCCTCCAAGGATCTGACATAGCCATCAGCCTACTCCAAACTGACCCTACCCTCCACATCCAAGACGCCAGGGCATCAACGTTCTACACAAGCATGATAAAGTTAGAATATAAAACACATCTAACAAAGCACATGCAAACAAAAATAGATGATATGAAAAATAAGCCTTACTGGAGCTAACATTCTCCTCAGGTGCTTTGTCATCTTTACGATTGCCTCTGAAGGAGGCAAAGAAGTACAGAGACCAGCATTTTCCTCCCAGTCGACGTCTCCCTTTGAACTGGTTTCAGCCTGTTGAGGATCCATATCCCTCTACTCTATCTTTCATTTTAATTTTGTTGAGGATTCTGATTCAAAGGCTCGAAGCTCTGCCGTTTTATTTTTGTGAATTCAGAAGGCTCCAATTTTATAGCATTTGTCGCAACCCAGGCAGCTCCGGGTTTTGCTGTATCTTGTCAGGTTCCAGGTTTCACGGGTTCTAAATTTTACAGTTTTTTCTTTCTACTCGACGCAGGTACTTTAACTCTCTTTTTTGCATCATTGATGTCGATTCAACAACTCCTGGAGAAACACGTTGCCTAGTTGAGCGAAAAAAAACAATTTACTAATCAGGGCTTGGGGCAAAGCTCAAGACTCTAAAGCGTTGTCGGCTCGATCTTTATAGCACAAATCAGGGATGAAAGACTCGTTGATTTACAACATTTGTTGGATTCTAAAATTTACAACATTTGTTGGACTCCGAAATTTGCAACACTTGTTGACAGTTTGTATCCAAAAACAAATGCAACTGAATAGTGGAATTAACTCGTGAACAATGGGGTCTTCTCTTTTATAATTACAAGTTGTCTTTTAACTAATGCGTAGAAGCATTTACCTTGGATTTATTGGTGAGGACAAGTTGTCTTAATGAATAATTTAATGCATAGAGAAAAAGAAGAAGAAGCAAACTTTAGCAAATATTTTGGATAATGATAGGTCGGCAAGTATAAAAATTTACGACACTTGTCAACAATTTGTTTTTTTGTTCATTTTTCTTTTTATATTTTTTAAATATTTTAAATATTTTTAAAACATTGAAAAAAAATTACCAAATGTATATTTTTGGTATTTTTAATAGATTTGTTGTCTTTTTTTATTTTATTGAAGTCGTTTGATCATCATCACTTTCATCTCTACTAATACTTTCATCATCATTACTTTTGATCATTGTTTAATTCAAATAAAATTTATTTTTTTGTTTTCTTTTCAGATCATAGACTCTATTTGAAAGGCATGCAGCTAAAAGAAGAAAGATGATTGATAAGACTGGATAAAGCATAAAGGCTTGGATATATTACTGTTAATTTCTGGCATACTGATCGAGGCATCACTTTTATTCAAAAGATGAGCATTAATTAGTGGTCATCATGACACCTTTGGTTGGAGCAATTACAAATGGAGAATATGAAAGCCTGGAGAAGGAAATGAGTAAAGCAGCAGAATCAGGCACTAAGGTCACTTCATCGAGTATCACAACCTATGGAACCTGCATATATTTATTATATTATATAGTCTTAATTGATTGAATGAGTCTTGAGGATGCTCTAGTACTTAGCATTGGATCCATACAAGTTGGATATTTATATAGATATNTTTTTTTTTTTTTTTTTCGTAAAACAGAAGACCTTCCTTCCTCTTTGAATGGTTTTGTGTTTTTTGATTTAGTGGTCCTTATTATGAGTGTGTATTGGTTTTGATGGACTTCAACGAGATAGTTAATTTTAATTCATGTTTTAGGCAATGGACTTTATTGATGCAAGAGCAACTTTCATATTCAAACCCAACATAGTATCTCCAGCAAGTGGGTCTACTTGAATAGAGCTGCAGATCAAAATTGCCGATACTTGTCCGCACGTAATTATGTTTCACGATTGTGTTTTAACTTATTTGATTTCATCATTACATAAATATTTAAGCATCGTTCCTCATCGTTCTTAAGAAGACTGATATTGGAGCTTGCAAGTGGGTCTACTTAAATGGAGGATTTTAGCTGTTGGTGTAAATGAAATTAGTAGATGGAAATTCAATTCATACTTTTCAAAGAGTGGAAGGATCCCACGTGGAAAGAGTACTGCATGCCAGTTGAAAATGATGATTGTCTTCTCTCTTATCCCTTCGTCACGTGCACTCGATTACTGTGTTCATTATCCAAAATATTACTCTTGCCTTTTCACTAGATGGTAATTATGCTTTGAGGAGTAAATGATATGCCATCATAAAAGTTTTGGACACGGGGTTTCGCTATACACGAGACATGTTGTCTAGACTCTAGAGTGTTTTTTTTTTTTTTTTAATAATGCTACTATGTCTCTTCAATTTTTATCTTTATCCTTCTTTTAACCGTTCATGCATTTAATTTTTTTAATGGTTAAGGAAGTGATTATTAGTGTACAAAAATTCAGTGTATTATTATGAACTATATTATGAACCATATTTATAGTAAGTGATCTTGTCCATACAAAAAATAGAATAAAATACAAAATAAAAGATATAATATTGGCAACTCAGGTTCTCATTTTGATTGCTTGAAATCCAAAGGAACTTTTGAACTGTGCTTCATACATTCACAAATAGAAATGAACATATAATATTTAAGAGTTATGTTATTTTATTTACAGTAGAATAGAAAGGATGTTGAATTTTTTGTGGCGTAGCTGCCTCCGGCATGTCCCTGATTGGCAATATACTCCAATGGCTTTAATGAATTGGATTTTCCGCAACTTGTTCACCGTAAGCAAGAAATTTGATCCCGCAGCATGTTTCGCATATGGCCCGCATGCTCTCTTTTCTTTCTTTTTTCTTTTTTGTCTTCACCTTGCGCCCAATGACTCCAATCAACCGAAAAAGCAAGTATAAAAAAAAATAAGATTTACATAAACATATTAAAATAAAGAAATGAAACCAAAAAAAAAAAAAAAATAATGCCTAGAGATCAACAAAACTGCTCCACCACAGAGGAAAGACACCATTTTTATATGAGAAGAAAGACGACCACCATAACTTCAAATCTTGTTTTAAGATGATTGCTCTGATTGACTCCCACTATTGCAATGAGAGAGTTGTTAGCTCTAAATGGTGATGCGAAGAGGCCCGAATCAAAGCGATCTTCTATTCCACGGTCTTACCAGAGTCTAAGAGTGTTGGCTTAGAACCGCTGCACACAGGTTTCAACTCGCCCAAGTTGACTCAGCTCTATTTCTACATTTGCGCTCAAATCGTCCTAGTTACTACCGCGTATTTCACATTTTAACCCACTCTCCCTCCATGCCTCCGATCATAACCAGCAAGTTCTTCATAGCCGATTTGTGCATGTTTTTGTGAAGACTACAACGAAAAAAACTTGAAAAAAAAAAACTGTAATCCTCAAACCAAGATCAAAACATGAAAAAAAAAACCCTACAATCCTTAAACCAACTTCAACAACATGAAAAGAAAGAGAAAGAGAGAGAGAGAGGTAGTGTGCTTAAGTAACAGAGAGAATAAGAGGAAGAGAAAGCTAGAGAGAGAATTGGAAGATGGGGTGTTAGGAGAGAGAGAGTTTTGTGAGAAAGAGGTGAGGGAATGAGAGAATAAATATTGCTAGTCTTAGTTGTCTATGATTTGTGTGGTCTAAAATACCCTCACATAAAACAAAATCATGTGTGGGACAAAAAAAAGACAAAGCTGTAATAAAAAAGCAAAATTGAAAATTAAAAGAACAGAGATATACGAAAGAAAAACAATCAAAACAAAAGGACAAAGCTGGAATAAAAATGTGGTCGAAATTTTACTGTAGATTCCTGGATAGCCTTTTTTATTCATAGAATAGATATGCTATCTTTTCTTTGAATTATAGGTTTTGGGATTTTTTTTCTTTTAAATTCCACGTGAAGCTAATGATCATGAAGATAAAAGAGTATGCATGGTTAATAGTAGGGGTAAGACCGATCATATGCATAAGTGCAGATGTAGAAAATAAGTAGAATGGAATAATAATAATTTGTATTAAAATAAGATTAACAAAATTACAAGTTATCACAATAACTTATAAGTAATATTAGAAAAATAGATGAGAGGATAAAAGATAGAAGAAGAAGAGAAGGAAGGTGAATAAAGAAGAAGATGCTCATAGGGAAAATGAACTCCTAAACCAATGACTCCCTCTTCTGAAGCAAGGTTCCCCTTTTATAGATGAAGGGGATGCCTATTACAATTATTAAAAGAATAAAGTGAATAGTGAATAATAATTTCACTTTTACTAAAAACAAAAATATTCTTCTTTTTTATTAGAATCAGAATCATTTGTTTGTTCATTGTCAGAATAAATGTCTTGATCAAGTTGTTCATTAATTTTAAAACACAAAAACTCTGTTTTAAAAGAATCATTTTCAGATTTGAGACTATTGATCTCAGAATTGAGTTCAATAATTTCTTTTTTAATAATGGTTACTTCATGTTGTAAATCATTTCTAGAAATATCTTTGGATTTTTTCTTTTGAAATCTTTCCAAAGTATCTTGAAAACTGATTTTTGTTTTGAAGTGATCTCTGGTTCTTGGCGAACCATCATCTTCTTTAGCTTGTGAAGATATTCTTCCTTAATCTCAGGGTCTTAGTTGAAAATCAAGTATGAGCTTAATACTGCTCATGTTTGTTAGGATAATGTCTGTTTTAAAATTCTTTTTATACTTGTTAAAAATATGTCTGACAAAGTCATATTAGGAATTCATTTATTTCTTCTTTATATCCATTTCTCTCTGAAAGGGATGGTATTACTATCTACCCTTTCGGGCAGATAGTTATGTTTAAATTTGCTTCAAGATTTGAAATTAATACTAACAAAAGTTTGAAATTCTTGATTTCTGTAAAAAAAAAACATTTGAATTTCCTACAACAGAAAATCAAATTCAAAAAGATTTTCGAACAATTGTCTAGTACTTTGCTTTAATAAAAAAAATGATGATTTTAATAAACATTTGATTAACGATGTTTGTTATGATCTTCCAAATGCCTTCTGGCATCGGAAGAACCATGTTGTTTTTTTACCTTATGTTAAAGATTTTTGTAAAAAAAATATTCCAATTAACACTCGATCTATTCAAATGAATAGTGAGACTTTGGAAATTTTCAAAAATGAAATCAATTATTTGCTTGCTAAGAAAATTATTAGGCCTAGTTAGTCTCCCTGATTTTGTGCTGCTTTTTATGTCTAGAAAAATGTAGAGATTGAGAGAAGGACATCCAGCCTAGTTATTAATTACAAACCTCTGAATAAAGTCTTAGCGTGGGTTAGGTATCCTATCTCCAACAAAAATGACTTAATTCATAGATTATGTGATGTAGTTGTCTTCTCCAAGTTTGACCAAAATTCTGAAAGCAAAATTCGATCCATCAGTAGGGCTATCGAAATCATTGACAAATTTCCTGATGTTATTCTTGATAAAATCCAGTTGCAGAGATTCCTTGGTTCTCTCAACTATGTTGTCGATTTCTATCGCGATATGAGGAAACAATGTCGCCCACTATTTGAAAGGCTACATAACAATCCTCCTCCTTATTTTGAAATTCATACTAATTTTATTAAACAAATTAAGACATATGTCAAAACTCTTCCGTGTCTTGGTATCACTACTTCTGGTTCCTTTAAAATTGTTGAAACAAATGCCTCTAACATTGGTTATGGTAGCATTCTAAAACAAACTGTTTCACCAGGCTCATCCGAACAAATTGTTCGATTCCATTCCAGAGTCTGGAATACTGCACAGCTTAATTATAGTATTTCTAAGAAAGAAATCTTATCTATAGTACTATACATTTCCAAAGTTTAAAGTGATTTATTAAACAAAAAACTCTTATTACGCATTGATTGCAAAAAATGTTAAATATGTTTCAGAAAAATATGTTGAAAACATTGCACCAAAACATATTTTTGCTCGATGGCAAGTTATATTAAGCGTATCTGATTTTGATATTGAATATATTAAAGGTTTTGATAATTTTATTCATGAATATTTCCTTATCCGTGAATTTTTACAACAATCATGAGCAAAAAGAAAGGCAAAGGAAAAAAGATTTCTACTCCTCCCCCATTCCTGATAACATATTTATTAAAAATGAGCCTGCAGAAATTGCTAATAGATTTACTATTCTTGGTAGTATCCCTACTGTTAAACCTGCTTCTTTTGCTTTTGCTATTGCTACCCGATATGATCTATATGCTAAACCCATTGCTTCTATTAAACTTACTTAGTATCTCCTTACTTCGAAAACTGAGTATGTTAAAAAGCTTTTTTCATGGAATCTTTTTTATATTGAATCTAATCGATCCATATATATAGATCCCTTCAAAATAGCTTCTAGCTATTTTTCTCATGGTTTTCACTAGATTCTTGAAAATCCGGCCAAAAACCTCCAATATTATTCTGGTATTCTACTCCAAACAAAATCCATTATTATCAAACCTATTTACGATAAAACTGATAAATCAAAATTGATTTATCATAGTGCCTATATTTTAAAACTCATTACTGAAGAAGACTGGGGCACTCATCCTTTTACAAGAGTCACTTCTAGTTTCTCAATTTTGATAAGAAATTCAAAGGCAAACTTCCCATTTGGTTATTAAAATGGTGGAACTAGTTCGGCCCCATTCTTGAAGTTTTCCCTGCACAACTTCAGAAATCTATTAAATGTTTTGCTAATGCTATTGTTTCCAAATTAGATCGCCATGATGCCAAATTTCCTTATTCCCTCTATTTCTGCAAAAGGTACAAGGTTCATTGGATCCTAAAATGGAGCTTTGAGAGAAATGGTAACTTGTTGGTTCGATACTACTTTGTTAAGTGGTGTGATAGATGTCCCCATACTCAAGATGTTATTGATAATATTATCAGAGACTTCCCACAAACTGCTCCAGATCTGAAAAATACGGTAGAATTCACTGCTATTATTCATCAATCAACATCGCCTAGATATCCACTAATCCAAGCCGCTACTACTGCTGCTGAGAATACTAAACAAAGAGAAAAAGCTGCTGCTTCCTCTTCTGCTACTAATAAATCTGATAAATTCTCAAAGTCTTCAAAGAATAATGTTCTTGAATGACTTAATAAAAATGATTTAATTTATTGTTGAAGAAGTCCCTTGAGAATGATAATCCTAACGAATCTGATAATAAGTCAGAAGCATTATCAGAGGCTTCAGTTGCTGATCCATACAACAATATATTTGGCCATGATTCTGAGGATACACCAAGATTATTTAAGGATGAATGATCCGTCGACACAAATCGAGAAAAACCAAAAAAGGCTACCGTCTCCAAGGCTGATTGGCCACCTCACCTAATTTGATTGGCAGAAGACAAACTACCATCATAAAAAGACTAATTGGTCTAATACTGCCAAATTCTCGTTACTCTAGGTGCTTAGAGATGACTCTCCTGCATTTACGCTAAGAAAATTCTCCACTACAAAAGCATTTTTGCTTTTAGTAAAAGTGAAATTACTATTCACTGTTCACTTTATTATTTTAATAATTGTAATGGCACCACTTCATCTATAAAAGGGGAACCTTGCTTCTGAAGAGGAGATCACTGGTTTAGAAATTCATTTTCCTTCTGATCGCCTTCTTCCTTATTCACCTTCCATCTCGTATCCTCCCATCTATTTCTCTGATATTACTTGTAAGTTATTTTGATAACTTGTAATTTGTTAATCTTATTTTAATGCAAATTTTTATTATTCCATTCCACTTATTTTCTGCATTTGCACTCATGCATATGGTCGATTTTATCGCTTGCTATTAACCGTGCATACTCTTTATCTTTATAATTATTCTTGTCAATCCTTGCTTCTATTTCCTTTTTGGTATCAGAGCCTTCCCACTTTACTCATGGTGTTGATGACTTTTTATTCAGATAATCCATTAATATTCTATTTGTAAATTTTGTCAGCAGAATAAGAAGATTGTGTTTGAAATATATATGCTATCTTTTCTTCNAAAGAGAAATTAGTACTATTTTTTCTTACAACACGTACACCCACCTAGAGCTAAGCAAAAATTAGAAAATCCGACTCTGTTTCAGCTCCGATGAAACGGAGTCGGAGTTAGATTTTTGTTTTTTAATTTTTTAGTTGGAGTTGGAGGAGTTGCTGGACTGACTCCCAACAACTCCTCCAACGCCAACTTTACGCTCTGACTCCGACTTCAAATCCAACTCCGCATTCAACGTTGATATTATATATATGATATAAAAATACGTAGTTATCTATATGTTTATCATATATAGTTATATAACTAAAAATTATATAGTTAAATTCAATAATATACTAGCATGAGATAATTATTATAAAATAATATACTTATACTATAATATAAATAGACTAATAATAGTTTAGTATATATAAACATCATAGTATTTTTATCATACATAATCAAGTATAGAAATAAGTTAGACACTAGCAATGAAATAAGACCAATATAATAAGTTAATAACAATACATAATACTAAGTTACTAAAATATAATAATAATTATATACACTAGAAAGTCTAGTATATAATCAAGTTAGAAATAAGTTAGATATTTGTATAATAACGTGTAATACTTTTTTTCTTTTTGATAAATGAAGCACATTCCTTCATTAAAAGTGGACATTACAAAGTTGACTTGAAACAAACAGTACAGGCCAATTACAATGTTTATAGCTTCCCAGAAAATTTCTGTGACTGACATGGTCTAGTCTAGATGGTAAATCTCTAAAGATTAAGTTTAAGAGATAGCACAATTCTGTCAACGACAGAGGTAACAAAGCCCCCTACCCCGACTAGGCAGAGTAGGGTGCACCAAACCCCGACTAAGTGGAGGGGGGGACAAAGCCCTTCGGACGAGACGATGTTTTTGATTTTTTATTTTTCTAAAAAGAAAAGACTGTGTAGAAGACAATACATAGAAAATACTAGAAGCCCATCTACAAACAAAAAAACCACATGGGCTAAAGAAAAACACATGGGCCCAGCCTAAACAAAAAAAGGTCAAGCCTGTTTGCAAGTGGGAAGGCCCCTTGGGGTTTCATCTCTTTCATACTGCCGCCCCCCACCCCAGTTCTTTTTTCCCTTTTTTTCCTGCTTCTTCCATCCTTCGCCCTTGCTTCTTTCTCCTTATCTCTTCTACGTCCATCACCCACATGGGCCACCATCGGCCACGAGCACAAACACCAACACACGAGCACCGGCCACCTCTTCTCTTCATCGGCCATTGCTTCCTCGCCCAACACCTTACGAGCTCCAACACAAAGAAGCGAAATCCAAGCACGAGCATGAGCACCGCCATCATCGAACATTTCTTCCTCGCCCACCACCAAGTGGCACTCCCATTACGCATGCGTGCTTCTTGGTCCTGCACAGGCGGCTCAACACTAAGAGGTGAATTTGTGGATTTGCGGCTCATCCCCTGCACAAGCAGCTCATCCACTGTCCCTTATTGTGGGTGTGTGGATTTGTGTAGCAGAGGACAAGAAATGGAAGTGTTTATCAGGAATCTAGACTGGGAGCACTGGAAAGTGTTACTCCTTTATTACACCTGAAAAAAACTTAAAATAAAAACAAAACACAGACTTGAAAAATAAGGAAATGAGGGGGGAGGAGTCGAAGCTCCCACCCCCTCAAGCTAGTTTTAGATTGGGGAAGTGTTTAGAGAGAAGTTGGAAGTTCTCTTTCTAAGAAGTTGGGGGAGCTATTGTTGAAACAGGCTGCAAATATCCAATAACATGTAATACTAATGAAACGAGAGCTGGACGAAGGGGGGTGGGAGCTTCGGCTCCCCCTCCTCTCCCCTTCCCTTCCCTCTATTTACTTTTCATTGTAGTGTTTTTTTTGTTTTTGTGTGTTTTTTCAGGACAAATAAGGGAGGAGTGCCATTCGAGTCTTTCCAGCCGTCAACTCTCTACACGCGCCCCACAGGGATGAAGCCCAGCCGCCGATCTTCAAGACCACCAAATCCAGTGTCCATCGGAGCAGCGCGTAGCTGACGAAATTTCTAGACCTTGTTGGCACGTGGTCATCACGCACCACCAAGGAGACTTCTGCCTACACCATGCTCGGCTTCTCTGGTTTCCCTGCCTTCGGGGCTTCCATGATTGACCGTCAGTTTCCTCTCCGAGAGACCAGTGCCTGCATGTGCCATTTTCGACTCACCAAGCACTGTTCATCCGATTTTGTGATTTTCTATTTTCCAGTGTTTTGTTGGTGTTTGGTCTCTGTTTATCTATTCTTTTGTTGACCCAAGTAAGGTGTTGTGCCTTCGGATCGGACGTAATCCGGGGCAAGAGCTATTCGAGAGTGGTGGGCGATGTTACGGTCGGTGATCGTACAACCAGTGCTCACGCGTAGGGGCTACCTGCGCAGTGGAGGCTGTTGTGTTTCGTGCGTAAACTGGGTGCTCGTGCCGTCAGGGCTTGAGATGCCAATGCTTGCAGTGGGCATGACGTCCGAGGTCACACCAGTGCTTGTAGTTCTGTAGTTTAGTTGATAGTTAGTAGTTGTTTAGTTGTTAATGGTTTTTGTGTAGTTTTTATGTTAATTTTTAGTTTTAAATAAAACAGAAATAGGCAATTGGATTTAGTATCCATAGCTGTGTCCCTTACTCTTCCTCCATGGGAGGATTGAGGGGGCCTTCAAGTTCTGTTTTTATAGAACGCTTTCTCTATTTGGAGAGAGTTTTAGTGAAGTTAAGACAAAGTCCACCACAAAGTAATTTGTGGGTGGGGAAGCTCTAGAGCTTAGGCGTAGTTTGACTTATAGTCTGGATTATTCCATGTATTGATAAGTCACAGATGTAGCTTTGAATCATTAATGAAACGAGTATATTTCCCTAAAAAAGTAACATGTAATTAAACACTATAGTATAAGTTTTGTATAGAAATAAATTAGACACTAGTATAGAAATAACTAATTAGTAAGTCTAGTATCATAAGTTAATAACACA
>QEOT01002568.1:324676-377865 GCA_003123785.1 Pterocarya stenoptera
ACCCTGACAATTTTTTTCTAGAGAAACCGGATTTATTTTCTGGCCAGAAATAAGTCAGATGGCTTTGCAGAAATCATTATCAAAGTAAAAATAGTAAGGAAAGTGAGGGGGATTTTGTGTAGAATTTTGTTGAATCAAATATTACGACTCCCATGCCACGCGTTCCCACGAGAGGGGAAACAAATAAAAAGCATAAAGCGCATACCGTAATTGGAGAAGAATTCAAAACGATTGAAAACGTAAGAGAGAGAGAGAGAAAGGAAGAAGAAATATGAGAAATGAGATCAAAGAACCACATTGGAAGGGGTAAAATGTCCCTAGCGCAAGCNGGCGAGAAAAGAAAGGAAAAAAGAAAAAAAAGGAGGTCAAGCACGTGAGAAAGGACATCGAAGTAACATAAAATCGAGCTCTTCGCCAACTACTAACAGAGACAGATAAATGAGATTTGAGATCAAAGATGCAGTGATTTCTAGGTGACTTGAGGAAAAGACTTCTTTAATCTTCAAACGAAAGCTCCAGTTTTATTTTTTGCAAGCAAAAGGGGTCATCGACCCATTTATACAGTGAGCTACGAGAAATCATGAGAGACTGTAAAATACATCATTTATAGTGGATTTATCCTTCAAACGACCTGTGAACTTAGGCCCTGTGTCTCATTCTCCATTATATTTGTTGTATTTATTTTCTATTTACTGAAATAGAAGTATGTACGGACACTGTATCGCCACTCCGGGCCACTGCCATTGGCTCTAGACAACACTAACCAAGGCCCAAATCGTCATCGTGGGCTAGGAATGACTCTTTCTCCCTCTTCGGCCTAATGGTTATAAAAACAGCCCTTAACAATTGGCGTCGTTCGTGAGATGCGATTAATCTCTACATCAGAAGCGGGAGAAGGATAGTTTTTCGATGTCTGAAATCATCCCCGAACGTGCAAATAAAATTCCTCTTAGATTAGTATTCTCAACTTTCAATTTCTCATTTTAATTAGTGCTGCTATTGAGAAATCAAGGGGTGAGGACCCATGTCCGAGCATGTACCATGCACTTAAAATACATAGCATCCCAAGGACATACTATGCACAGTGCGTGGCTAGAGGTTGTACATGTGAGCACCATCTCGATCATGCATGGCATGCACAGTGCACCACGGGTGCACACTACCGTGCACCCAGGAAGACGCCACCTACCCACTGTGGGATCAGCAAGGGTGCCGGCGGCCACCACCTGGACTGTCGGCACCTTCTGTCTCCACCACGGTGGTTCCCACCTGTGGGGGCTATGCATAGCATGCAGCGGGTGCATGTTGTTATGCACCTAGGGGGCCATTGCCCATCCACCGTGGGTAGGGCACAGGCAACAACGACCACCACGTGGGCCGTTGGTGACTTTTGCCACTACCGAAGTGGTCCCTGAGCACAGAAGCGGCGCCCGCCATGACTACGTGCATGTAACTTGCATAGGGTCGGAGTCTCCTTGACGACTCATCTTAGGACCGTCCCTGACCGTTGTAGCCGTGCAAGGAAATGCCCCAGCCATAAAGGCCATGCACGTAACGTGCATCTGTAAGGCTCACGGCGACCAGCCATGGGCCAAATGAAGGTCCCGACATCCACTGCCTGGATCACCGGTGGCTTATGTCGCTGCCAAAGTGGTCCCCGACCACAAAGTCGACATTCGTCGCACAAACTGTGTGCATTGGGCATGCACACCGTCGAATCCCACCTCGCCCACTCATTGTGGGTTGGCAGGGCCACCACCAACCGACCCCGCGACTAGTGGCAATTTTGTTGTTGGTGAGGTGTCTCTCAGCCACGACGTCCTGCCATAGTGGTGAGCTCCATATCTCGCCATGCACATGGGTGGGTGAGAGTTGCTCAACCACCCTCTATAGCCTGAGCTTGCTCGGTCAGAGCTCCTCGGGCGTGACATCCTGCCACAAAGGGAAGCTCAATTCTCGCTATGCACATGACCAAGCGAGACTTGCTTGATCACCCTCCATGACCTGAGCACTACTCGGTCTGAGCATTCTGGAGTTGCTCGGCCAATTCCTCCACCACATGGAGTTACTCAGCCACACAAACCCTCGACTATGTGGAGTTTCCTAGTAGCAATGTTGCTCCAACACAGACAATAGTCTCTCATCACACTCCTTGGCCGCAATGAGTTCCTCAGCCCTGGGATACTCGGCCACAAATGAGTTCCTCGACCAATGAGGACGACTCAAAAAATTTGCTTGTCACGGTCAATTTACTTGTTGCAGCACGTTACACTCCAACAACAGGTGCTCACCCACAGTGTGTTACCCACCATGTTGACACCATACACGGCTCCTCAACATCTCACCACACTCAAGCGAGGTGGGTCAGGTTTGTAGATCTCAAAATTATCATTAGTATTATTTGCACTTACCCATTTGGATTTTTGTAGAAACACCCTAGCGCGGTTGAGCTCTGTCTCCCACTCCACTAGATCGGTCGAGGTTCATCTCCCATCATAGTAGCGGGATCGAGCTTCGTCTCCTATAGTAGTAGTGCAATTAATCTCTGTCTCTCGCCGTAGTATCATGGTGGAGCTCTATCTCCTGTGTAGTAGCGTGGTGGAGCTTTGTCTCCCATTGCAATAGCACGATTGAGCTATGTTTCCCGCCCTAGCAGCGCAGTCGAGCTGTATCTCCTATCATAGTAGCGTGGTGGAGCTTTGTCTCCCGTCGCAGCAGCACAGTTGAGGTCAGTCTCTCGTCGTAGTAGTGTGATCAAGCTCTATCTCCTGCCCCAACAGTGTGGTCGATCTTCGTCTCCGACACCACCAAGTCAGACGAGCGTGTCTCCAGTCTCAACAGCGTAGTGGAGCTACGTCTCACATCGTAGTAGAATAGTCGAGCTCTGTCTCCCACCCCGGATGAACTCCGTCTCCTGTCGCAGCTAGGTGATGGAGCTCTGTCCCTTTGCAACAAGTGTAGAACATCTTTTACACTTGCGATCATTTTACGAGTGGTGGTTCAACTATTCTCCGTGTAGAAATCCTACTACACTCACAAGCGTTACACACATCTTTTTACTGTTTATAAAACAACTGACAGTGGGTAGGATATTAGAGTACACTCCCTAATGAGTGAAATGAAAATAGGACAACAGAAACTATCTCTCTCTCAAAATGAATAAGTGTTAAGACGCAATACTTAGAAAAGAGAGATTGAAAGCTTTTGATAAATGAATATTGTAAAGTTTATAGTTGATGTGTTGTGTTGTTATTTTGAAGATCTTAAATGAGCTATTTATAGATACATGAGACTTCCTTTTCAGATTCCAAAATATTCAAATGTAAAAAAGGAACATCACTCATTCTTCAAAGATTTCAAATAAAAGTTTCTCATTTTTGTAATTGTCAAATAACATCATTCACTTTTCAAACCAAATCTTCTACTTTTTGCAATTTTCAAAAAGAGCGCCAATTACTTTTTCAAAATTGTCAAACAAAAGCAACTACCTTTTGCATATGTCAAAAAAAGCATCAATCACTTTTATTTTGAAATAATCAATCACCTTTCAAATTTTTTTAATTCAAAATTTCAATCATGTCATGCACATGTGAAAAATGTAAATTGATACTTTATGAAAAAATATTATTTTTTAGCCTTAATCAGTTTCAAATTTTGAAAGAGATGTACAAAATTAATCTAAGAGCTTTATTTGTAAACTAGTTCCCTTTTTTGCTTATGCTTGATTTGTTGTAGTGCTTGGCTAGCTCCATTATGTGGATAACTTGAGCTTGAGACTCCTTTATACTTGAACTTATTTATTATCATCAAAATCCATATATAGATATATAATTATATGATACTTGAAACTTTAGGTTCAACAATCTTCCATTTGTTGATGATGACAAACACTTATAGTAGAATTTTGAGATCTATAGTAATACTTAAGATCCCTTGAGAATGTGCGTTAGTTTTTCAAGAAATAGATAAACATAGTTTCAAGCATATATAACAAACTTAATAATTCAAGGGATGTTAAATTAAAGAAAGCATTGGCAAAAATATGTTAATGCTCTATCCTAAACTTCTCCCTATTTTGGCATCATTAAAAAGGACCATAGTAACCAGTGGACATATGAAAACAGTGCGTTAGTAGAAACTGTAGAGAGCTGAATAATTGGAGTTGTCCTGGTCCCGATAAGTGCTGCAAAACAATTAGACTCCATCGATTTAATAAAGAACTAGATTCAAATCCGCTTGATGTTTTTGACAAATGAGATTTTTGAAAAGATTGGAAAGGTCTGGATTTCTGTTTAAACAGATCATCCTTTCCCATCAGATACTAAAAACAAATTCTGACGTTGTTCATTGACTTAGTTTTTGTTTATCCAAAACAATATTATAACCGAGCAACTCTCTTCCATTAATATTCCAGATTTGAATCAGAAACTCTTCACGCCTCCGAAGAAAATGAACACTTGGTGTTTGTAAAAATGTCTTAAACACCATGAGAGTATCGAGAGCCTTCTCTTTGTATATATAGTCGTATATTACAATGTGTTTATATGGTAAGAAATTACATAGCCGCTGGAGGACTACTCTTTACAAGAAAATAATCAACTAGAGTATAAACCATATTTATGAACTTTTGCTAGTATGGTCTGATATAGCCATTGGAGAGGAAATCATGGTCATAGTCGTTGCTAGAGAAGTATGGGAAGTCTTCTCTGTTTGGATATGGGCTAGCTCTTCTTCTTGATTTTTGTTAATATGCCCCCTCAAACTGTGCTAAAAGAGTAGTAGGCCAAGTTTGGACTGAAGTGAAGTGAGAGCAAGATGAGTGAGAGGCTTGGTGCAAATATTGACAAGTTGAAGAGACGCAGGAACATGCTTAGTATGCAGGAGTCCAAGGACGACACGCTCACAAACTTAATGATAATCAATTTCAATGTGTTTGCTGCAAGTATGAAACACCTAATTGACAATCATGTATAGGGCACTGAGATTATCACAAGAAAGAACTGGTCGGGCGAATAGAGGAATATCATGATCCTGAAATAGAAATGACGTACAAGTAAGTTCAATAGTTGTATGAGCCATGGCTCAATATTCAGCCTCATAACTGGTCGAGAAATAGTGTGTTGCTTCTTCGTAGACCAGGAGATACAATTGACACCCAAGAAAATGCAATAGCTGGTAGTAGAGCGTCGTGCTCGGGGACACCCTGCCCAGTTAGAATCTGAAAAAGCATAGAGATCAAAAGTAGAGTTGGAAGTTTAATGCATACCTAGGTCAATAGTACCTTGTAGGTAACGAAGTATAAGTTTGACCATTTTAAAATGGGCATCAGTGAAAGAATGCACAAATTGAAACCCAGAATTGACACTAAATGAGAGACAAGGGCGGGTAAGCGTGAGGTATTGTAGGGCACCGACAATACTACGATAATGAGCAGGATCATAAAAAAGGTATGTTACTTGTAAGACCTTTGGTCTTAGATATCATTGGTGTGTGCATGGGTTTGCTTTCATGCATTTGAGCATGTTCTAAGATCTCAAGGGCATATTTAGCTTGAGATAGAATAAGACCAAGGGATAATTTGAATACCTTAAAAATAATGTAATGGCCCAAGGTCTTTCATAGTAATTTTTTTACTAAGGACATAGAGGAATTCAGTGAGGAGGGTTGGTTTAGACCTAGTTAAGAGAATGTCATCAACATATAATAATAAAATGAGAGTTTCACGAGATGACTTAAAAATAAAAAGAGAAGAATCAACAGTGTTACATGAGAAACCATAATCAATTAAACAAGTGTTGAATTTATCAAACCAAGCACGAGGTGCTTGTTTGAGGCCATATAGAGTTTTATGTAATTTGTACACATGAGAGGAAAGAGTAGGATGGATGAAACCTAGAGGTTGTTCCATGTAGACTAATTCATGGAGATTACCATGTAGAAACGCGTTCTTGACATAAAATTGGCGAATATCACAGTGATTCACCAAAGCCAGGCTTATAACCATGTGTATGGTAGCAGGGTTGACAACATGAGAGAATTTTTCATTGTAATTGACTCCATCTACTTGATGAAACCTTTTAGCAAATAAGTGGGCTTTAAGGCGATCAAGACAACCATTGGCATTGAATTTAGTTTTAAAAGCCCATTTATACCCAATAACATTCATGTGAGGTTCTCGAGGAACAAAAGACCAGGTGCGGTTGTCTGACAAGGCTTGTAGTTCCTCATGCATGGCTTGGGCCCAACCAGTATGGTTGAGGGTCGAGCGCACAGTCTTAGGATCCTTTGGTATATCGAGAAAGGTGTGTAGATGAGCTTATTTAGGATTAGGTTTGTAAGTGACAACTTTGGATCAAGTAATCATTTGGGGATTAGGGTGGGTGGGAGGTGAATGAATGTCGAGAGAGGGGGGTCATTGGTAGGTAGTGGGCGGTGAGGTGAGGAATCAAAGTGAGAAGTAAAAGGGGTAGGTAGAGAAACATCTAGAGGAGTGGGTGTTGGCGCATTAGTATTTGGAAAAAGGGAAATTCATGCCAATTAGCAGAAGGGTTGTCATGCAAAAATAATCATTAGTAATATGTGAAACATTAGGAGAAGGGGTAAGGGAGCACCATTCCGTGAAGACCGACAAGGTAAGAGAAGTCAGTGCAGGTAGGTGGAGGTTGATGGGTTGTTTTAAAGGAAAGTTTAGTTCATCAAAGATAACATGGCGAGAGATGAAGGTGCGGCGGGTCAAAAGGTGGTAGCACTTGTAACCCTGGTGACGAGTGCTGTAACCCATAAAGATTCAAGGTAAACTTTTGTGATCAAACTTATTATGTTTTGAATCCCAAGTGTATATGTAACATTTAGAACTAAAAACATGAAGAGACGTATAGTCAAGAAGAAACCCGTAAAGTAGGAAAAAAAGGGATTGATACGCAATAGATGAAGAGGGAAATCTATTGATGAGAAAATGGGGGTGACGAAAGCTTCAACCCAGAAACATTTTGGGACACCATTGTGAAAGAGCATGGTCATCCCAAGCTCACTAATGGTATGGTGGCGGCGTTCAACAATACCATTTTGTTCTGGCATATAAGGGCAGGAAAATTAGTGAACTATTCATTGTGTTTGAAAACTCACCACCACCATCCGTTTGAAAAGTTTTAATTTTTTTTATTAAACTGTCTGCCAACACAAGCAATAAAAGAGACAAAAATGTAAAAAAAATCTAATTTTTTACGCAAAGGAATAAACCATAGATAACGAGAATAGGCATCAATGAAACAAACATAATATTAAAATTTACCAATTGAGATAATAGGGGCAAGAACCCACAAATCACAATAAATTTTTTGAAGTAAAGTAAATGAACCTTTAAAAGACGGGAGAAAATGTAATTTACTAAGTTTGCCTAATTGGCAACTCTCACATATGGAAGTGCCCTTATTTTTGCCAACAATGTGAATAAGACCTTGTGAGCTAAGAAAATGCACAGTAGAAGTTTAAGGATGTCTCAACCGTTGATGCCACACTTCTTCAGAAACTAACCGGAACCGGGTTAAGAAGTGAGCTTCGTGGGCTAGGGACAACATGTACAAATTACCCTTCCGTCACTCGGTCAATAGGACACGGTTGGTCTCCCGTTCCTTAATAAAACTATCACCAAAAAAATTACAGTTAACAGGATAATCAAGGGTTAGTTGTCCAACAAATAAAATATTTTTGGCTAAGCGAATCCAATATATGTATCCTCAATTTGTGTATTTCATGTGTACTATTATCACCAACTGGTACTGTATCAGTACCTAAATAACAACGAATATTTTTTTAGTATACCTAGATTACCAGTCATCTGAGCTGAGGCACATGTATTAGTAGTCCACTCATTATCTTGAGAAAACTTTCAAGCGTCAACACTGCAAGAGCTTGCGGAATATCGTCAGGTTGCAACGAGTGATTAAAGCGATGCCAACACTTGAGTGCCATATGACCTTTCCTACCACATATTTGACATATGTCAGCTCGTGTTGATTGATGTGTGGGATTCGGAGTAGCACTACGAGTAGAGTTATTAGCAGACCGTGGTGCTTATTTCGCGGGAGTGAAGCCACGTCCCTTTGAAGAGAATGGCATATTGTTCCCATTAGTGCATTGTCCTTTAGATGAAGGACTTCCTATTTTCTGCCTATACAAAGCAAACGTTGGATTAGTAACAACGTCATGTAAATGAGACCTTATCTCAAACCCTTGCAGGAGAGGAACAATTTTTGCATATGTTGGCATCGGAGGCTTGAGCATGGATATTGTGAAGGGCTCATGTTTTGGGCCAAGGCCACTGAGGAGGGAGAAGATTTTCAACTTATTCGTAAATGGCTTTCCAAATACTGCTAGGCTGTCACAAATGCCCTTGAACTGTTGCAAGTGATCAGCTAGGGTGGTAGAAATCTCCTTCCTCAAATACGTTAGTTGCTGGGTTAAGTGAAACTCCCTTTCTTGGGAGTTCTGTGCATATGCATCCTAAAGGGCATGCCATACATGGTGTGAAGTCTCAAGGCCAACAACAAGACCAACAACCTCTTTTTACAGCGTCCCGATGATCCACCCACAAAGAAGCCTATCAGCCTTGCACCAATAGAGGTAATCTTGACTAAGATCGGGCTTGCCACTAGAACTATTACCATTTGTTGGGTCATATTGAAGAGGAGCTGTTGTGTTGCTCGTGAGGTAGTTGACGAGGTCTTGGCTCTCTGCCAAGGCCAAAATTTGTTCTCTCCATAGTGGGTAGTTGTCAGGCTTGAGATGGAGAGTGACAAAGTTTCAAATATTGAGTGATATAGATGCCATGGAGGAAGACTCTCTAACTCTCACAATGGTTTTGGTACCATGAAGAAAATGAGCACTTGGTGTTTGTAAAAATGTCTCTAACACCGTGAGAGTGTTGAGAGCCTTCTCTTTGTATATATAGTTCTATATTACAATGTGTTTATATGGTAAGAAATTACATAGTCGTTGGAGGACTACTCTCTATAAGGAAAATAATCAACTAGAGTATAAATTGTATTTAGGAAATTTTGCTAGTATGGTCTGATGTAGCCGTTGGAGAGGAAATCATGGTCATAGCCATTGCTAGAGAAGTATGGAAAGTCTTCTTTGTTTGGATATGGGCTAGCTCTTCTTCTTTATTTTGGTTAATAGCCTCAACCACCCATTTCTCTATTGAGGCTATTAACACTATGATAGGAATAGAAATGTATTTTTCTTGCAGGACTGATTCTAAGGTCATTGCAAACTCAAGAACTCTCAATGCGTAATATGCTGCCTTTGTTACAACCATATTTCAAAGATTATTGGAGAGAGTGACTGAGGTTGATCAGCTTAACAATCAAATTTCTCAATTGTGTCAAAAGATTGCAAATAAAGACAGAAAGAACAAAAGGTTAAAGTAAGAAAACAATGAGTTGAAAAAATTTGCGAATTGGTATGATCGTGACCTTCAACCACAAATAGAAGAGCTGGAGAGAGAGAGAGAGAGAGAGAGAGAGAGAGAGAGAGAGAGTTCAAATTCAAGACCAACATCGGCAAATAACGGCAGAGGTTCAACATTTACAAGAAAAGTAGGTACAAGCTGCAGTTAGTCCCACTGGTCTTGTAAAATTTGACGAGATGAGTCCAGCATATCTTGTAATTAAAAGCAGTCTCCAGCTCATCTAATTCGCATCCAATATTCTTCACATATCTGTAATCAATATGCATTCTCAGTCTGTAAATTCTCTCATTTTGCAATGGCTCAACAATTTTCTTCCAACAACCGTTTCATTAATATCTGAGGTATTCTACACCTTAGTCACCAAATATCTCAGCATCTACCATAGGTGTCATGATCTAGCATGAAAGAAATCTGACTAAAAAGTCAAATGATGACGCCATTTATGAACTAGTGAGTCTTGGTACTCATTACTTATTGTCCATTGTTGCATTTTCTCGACGGCTGCAGTCCAGAGCTCATGAGGTTGAAAAGTTTAACGAGAATATTTATGTACTTCAACGGCTTGTTCACTAGTCTAACACAAAAATAGGGGACTTAAGATAGGAGAATAAAGGATTTGAAGTACTCTTCATTTTGGTCATCTAATCCTTTAAATAAGGATAGCATGTTGATATATAAAGACCAAGAGCGCTTAAAAAATGAGGCTAGTTTTTGTAAATTATTTGAGATAATAAAATAAAATAAAAAAATATTTAACAGATATTCATAGCATGCTTCATTTATGTTTCTCTTCTAATCATGCATAATCTATCTATTTGTGGAGGTTTTGTAAATATATCTACCAACTAGTCAAGTGTGCTTGTGAGCTCTAATACAATGTGACCCTTCTGCACATGATCTTGTAGAAAATGATACATAATCTCAATATTCTTAGTCCTAGAATGTTGTATTGGATTCTTTAAAGATTTATAGCACTGGTATTATCACATTTGATTGGAATGTGATTATACATGAGTTTAAAATTCTCAAGTTGTTACTTCATGTATAGAACTTGAGCACAACAACTACTCATAGCAACATATTTTGTCTCAACAGTAGACAATGCAACAAAATTTTACTTTTTACTAGACCATGAAACAAGTGTATAACCTAAGAAATGACATGCTCCACTAGTGCTTTTTCGATCAATTTTGGAACCAGCATAATATGTGTCTAAGTAGATGATTAGATCGAAAGAAGTATGCTTAGGATACCATAACCTTAGGTCAATTGTACCAACAAGAAATTTAAAAATGCGCTTAACTGCAATCAAATGAGTTCTTTTGAAGACAATTGAAAACGTGTACATAAATATACAATGACCATAATATTTGATCTACTAGCTGTAAAATATAATAGACTACCAATCATACCTCGATATGCCTTTGAGTCAATTGGCTTACCACTTTCATCTTTGTCTTTGTCAAGTTTAATGGATGGGCTTATTGGTGTTTCAATTTCCTTCGCAAATTTCATCCCAAAATTTTTGAGTAATTCTTTGATATATTTTGACTGAATAATGAATGTTCCACTTTTTGCTTGCTTGATTTGCGATTCGAGACAGAAACTAAGTTCTTCCATCATGCTCATTCAAATTATTCCTACATACTATTAACAAAAACTTGGCACATCTTTTCATCAATAGTACCAAATATTATATCATCTATATAAATTTGAATCAAAAGAATATCATCATGTTCATGTTTAAAGAAAATGGTTGTGTCGATTTTTCCACTCGAAAAATATTTTTCAATTAAAAAACCGCTGAGTCTCTCGTACCAAGCTCTAAGACCTTGTTTGAGTCCATATAGAACTTTTGTGAGCTTAAAACCATGATTTAGAGAAATATGATTTTCAAAAACTGGAGGTTGCTCAACATATACCTCATCATTTATAAAACCATTTAAGAAAATACTTTTAACATCCATTTGAAAATTTTTGAAATCTTTATAACGAGCATATGCAAGTACATTTGAATAGCTCCTAATCTTGCGACGAATGCATATGTCTCATCATAATCGATTCATTCCTCTTGATTGAAACCTTAGGTTACAAGTCGAGCCTTGTTTCTAGTGATGACTATGGACTCGTCTTTCTTGTTTCTAAAAACACATTTTGTTCCAATAATAGTACAATTTTTTAGTCTAGGAACAAATATCCAAATATCATTTCTTTCAAATTGATTTAGCTTTTCTTGCATAGCTAGAATCCAAGATTCATCAAGAAGTGTTTCATCAATATTTTTGGATTCAATCTAAAAAGAAATATGATTACAAATATTTTTAAGAGATGATCGAGTACTTACACCTCGTGATGGTTTTCCTAGAATTTGTTCCACTGGATGATCTTTCACAAGTTCTCAATATTTGGTTGCATCTTGCATTAAGTTTTAATTATCTTTCCTGATGTCTCCATGTTGGACTTTCTCTATTGTATTATCTTTATTGAGTTTGAGGCTCTCCATGTGATTTATAACTTTTGTTTCTTCATCAACATATTTCTTGGAAGTAGAGGGTTAGATTCATCAAATACCATATGCATAGATTCCTGTATAGTCAGCCTTTGTATTGAAGACTCTATAAGCTTTACTATTAATAGAATACCTAAGAAAGATACTTTCATCAGATTTTGTATCAAACTTCCCTAAATTACCCAAATTTTACATATTCCCACGATATTTCCTTTCGACTTGTCTCCAAATGTTACGTGCCCTCCATCTTTGGATATAAGATCAATGAACTTAGTCTTATCTCACGTCATGTGTCTTGAGCATCCAGCTTATAGAAGACTTCATTTATACTTGCAAAAATAATTAAAAATGATTTTTCTTGATACTCAAGTTCTTTGAGTCCCTCATTCATTAGTATTAGAATAAATACGATTTTTAGGCACCCATATGACCATAATAGTCACTGTAAGCTTTTTTCTAATAGAACAAGTATGATAATTATGACCATTTCTGTTACAAAAGTTGCAGATAACGTGTGACATATATGTAGAACTTGAGTAATTGTAATAGTATATTTCTTTGAAAATTTTATTTTTATAAAAAAAGTCTTGAATACTAGATTTTGATTTAGAAAGATTATCAAAGGAGTTTCTATAAGCTTTGTATTTTTGTTTTGTGATTCCCAAACCTACTTTGTCAAAAACAGATATTTGACTACGAAGAAGTTTTTCAAAATTTCTTTTTCCATTAGTAAAGTTTTCAACAATCTTTTCTAAATCTGTCACTTTTTTTTCAATTCATGATTTTTATTCTTCGAATCGATGTTTTCATTTTTTAAAACATCAATTTTGTTTGTTAAAGAAAAATTTTTCTTTTTCAAATAAATATATTTGATACCCAATTTCTCAAATTCCTCACATAACTCTTCAAAAGAATTATGCAATTCCTCGTATGAAAGATTCTCAAATGAAATGTGATAAAAAATTGTTACCTCAAGGTCATCTTTAGCCATAAGACAAAGAATTTTCATTTCTTCATTAATTGTTTTGCTGTCTAAGCTACTTGAATCATTATCCCATGTGGCTTTCATTACTTTCTTGCCATTGTTTCAATCTTCTTTTAGTACAGGACATTCCACCTTGATATCTTCGGGCTTATCACATTTGTAGGAGTTTTACATGTATCTCTCTTGAAAACCTTTTTGAAGGTTTCCTTGAAAGAGCTTTATTTTTGTTTAAAAGTTCCTTAAACCTCATTGTTAATAGCAAGTTCTTCGTCTTTGGCGTCAGTTTCCTCATCTTCATCACTTTCACTTTTATGAGGAACAACTTTAAGTGACAAGCTCTTCTCTAGCTTTCATTCTTTTTCTCCTCTTTTCAATGTATACTCATGGGTGATAAGTGACTTAATGAGTTAAGACATTTCCAAGAGCTACTGAGCTATTTATAATATTAGTAAAACAAGTGTACATAGTGGAAATAGATTCATCATTAATCATACTAATCATATTTATGAACAAGAATGTAAATTTTTGACTCATTAATTTGCAACGTTCCTTCATAAGTTACTTCCATCTTATCCAAAGTTTCATTTGTCAACTTGCAAGTCATTATTCTATTGAACTCATTTCTATTGAGAGTACAATATACAAAATTTGCAGCCATTGCATTCAATGTTAGAGATTTCTCATCTTCATGATCCAACTCTTCTTCTTTTATGACCTATACTCCATCAACAACTTTTGTTGGAATATAAGGTCCTTTTACAACACTTCTCCAAATTTCTAAACCTTGAACCTGAAGGAATATTCTCATTCTAACTTTCCATAATGTATAGCTGTCTCAATAAATTAATGGAGGTCGACCACTAGATTGACATTTACCAAAGGTAGTTGCAATGTTAGCATAAGATCTTTAACTCAAAATATAATTAATCTTACAAAAGAGTCTTTGTTTTGATATCCATTGTTGCCCAAATGACTAACTCAAAAGGGGGTGAATTGGGTTGTTTCAAAAAATTAACAATTATAAATCAACTACACAATGTAAAATGTGAATAAGATACTAAGCAACAGTAAATAAAAAAGTAAAGGTAAGAGAGATGCAAACTCAGTATTTTGTTTCAGCCCCACTGCCTATGTCCTCGTCTCAAGCTACCGCTAGAGGATTTCTAAATTTACTATTCAAATTCCTTCAGATGGAGATAAACCTATTACACCTTTAAGCAATACCGCTTTAAAGAGTCCGTGTAGAACACCTTCTACACTTACAATCACCTTACGAGTGGCGATTCAAATATTCCCTGTGTAGAACTCCTACTCACGCACAAGGATTACACACACTCTTCTACTGTTTATACAAGAGCTGATAGTGGGTAGATTATCAGAGTACACTCTTTAATGAGTGAAATGAAAACAGTACAGTTCAAACTATATCTCTCTCAAAATAAATAAGTGTTAAGACTCAATGTTTAGAAAAGAGAGATTGAAAGCTTTTGATGAATGAATGTTGTAAAACTTGTAGTTGATGTGTTGTGTTGTCATTTTGAAAATCTCAAATAAGCTATTTTTAGACTTATGAGACTTCCTTTTCAAATTTCAAAATATTTAAATGTAAAAAAGGAGCATCACTCATTTTTCAAAATCTCAAATAAAAGTTTTTCATTTTTGTAATTGTCAAAGACAACATTATTCACTTTTCAAATTTTCAAACCAAATCTTCTACTTTTTGCATACGTTAAAAAGAGCATCAATTATTTTTCAAAATTTTCAAACAAAAACAACTACATTTTGCATATGTCAAGAATAACATCAATGACTTTTCGAAAATTTTCAAACATATCATACACATATGAGATATGACAATCAATTATCTATCAAATTTTTAAAATTCAAAATTTCAATCATGTCATACACATATGAAAAATGCAAATTGATACTTTATGAAAAGAGATTCTTTTTTAGCTTTAACCATTTTTTAAATTTTGAAAGAAGTGTACAAAATTATTTTAAGAGTTTTATTTGTAAGCTTGTTCCCTTTCTTGATCATGCTTGATTTATTATAGTGCTTGGCTGCATAATGTGAATAACTTAAGCCTAAAACTCTTTTATGTTTGAACTTGTTTGTTATCATCAAAATTCATATGTAAATATATAATATTTGATGCTTGAAACATTTCGTTCAACAAGGTTTAATGCTTCGGACTTGTAATATAATATTCAATCGGTGTTGAGAGGCTACTAGATTGAAGTCTTTTCTTAATCACTGTTCATCCCAATAAGCTGTCAGCAAAAATTACTTTGGAACTCTATTGAATTTCATTGTGTCAAACAAATGGAGGTTAGGATTCATGCTAAGTTCCAGGGGAGAACCAGGAATCTTTTTCTTCGGAGGGCCAATCGACGTATATTGCATGTAGATTTTTATTAGTATACGTGTATTACCAATGATATACTCAAAAATTTTGGTAAAAAATTATTACCGAACTCATTCAAGTTTGATCAAATTAATAAAAAATTAAAAAATATTCCACAAATACATCATAATGCACAAGTTAAGATAAAAATTAAGAGAACAAAAAATAATTTTCTTCATTGAATGTACGTTGAGATTAAATGTTATAAAGTCTATATAATATAGATCGGGAGTAGCCATTAGAGATTTGTTATCTTCACTCTAATTATTAACTTAATGGTGACCTAGATGTAACGAACAAGATCCGCCAACATTAGCTATTGGAAGACTCAGAAAGAAAAAGTGTAAAAACAAAAAAACAAATTGGAGAAATGAGATTGTAAATTTACTGGATACTCTTTTTTTTCATTGAAATTGTATCTACTTGAATAGGCACCAAAGAAAAAGAATTACAAAAAGTTGTAAAAATAGACCTTCTTCCCTACTAAAATGTGAGCAAGCAATGATATCTACAACACATTTTATAATATATTTTAAAATATATTTTAAAGTGGAGATATTTTTATAAAGTGAAAAGTTATTTTTATAAAATATTTTTTTAAAATACCATTTATTTTAAAATATAATTGTATAATGTCTTGTGAAAAATCATTTATGTTTATCATTTTTCAATGTGAAAAGATTTTATCGAATTTAAAATTTTATTAACGACGAACAAAAAAAATGGAGGGGGCCATGACCCCCCAACCACACATGTGATTCGACCCTTGTTAGTTGATGCTAACATGGCTAGCGGTACGTACATTGTTGACGTTGTGAGATGACGAGGAAGAGGACAAGGATGAATGTTTAGAGACTGGTTAACGGTAGGGACATAATTTTGTACTAAAAATAAAAAATGGTACAAAGATTAGGCCCACAGTGCCATTTCAAACCAAAAATCCAAAAACAATGATACAAGCATTGACAGGGGTAGATCTTCTTTGCCTCTACGTAAAATTGTTTGTACATGTATCACGGCTCATTCAAGAAACCCCACAAGTAACCAGTTTGCGGGATCGTGAAGGTATCGTTTGTTTTTTTAAGATGAAATAAATTGAGACTAAAGTTAAAAAATTAAATAAAATATTGTTAGAATATTTTTTTTAATATATATATATATTTTTTTTTTTGAGATTTGAAAAATTAAGTTAAATTATTTATTTTATTTTGTGTGAAAATTTGAAAAATTATAATGATTAGATGAGATTAGTTGGGATGACCTGTGAAAACAAATGATGCGTAAATGGCCCACCGACAAAACAATCAGAAAATTATAAATTTTTAATTAGTCTACAACCATTTTACCAATAAACTTAAAATGAAAGGTATTTATGTAAAATTAAAATTATTTTTAATTGAAGTGTCACAATTACATTAATTGATTTAAAATGAATTGTACAATAATTATAATAAAATTGTACGTATATCATTATCCTTTGTCCATTAGGAGGCCGAAGTCTAGGAAGAGAAAAAAAAAAATCAAACTTATTCCTTTTCTTTTTGTCTACTTAATACTTATATTTAGGTATTTAGGTGTGTAAAAAAACAAAAAACAAAAAATCAGACTACACTAAACCCAACCGGTGGGTTCGGTTTAGTTTTTAAGCGATTTGGTACGACACACGTTGTTAAGAATAAAAATGGGTCCTAAACCGGTGCAGTACATATATGAAAACAGGTTTAAACGAATATATATATTTATAATTTTTTATATTATATTATATGTTAAATTGTTAATTCATATAACATGAAATTCTAATCTTATTATTCAAGTTTATTAATCTTCTAACATAAAATTAATATAACATGTGATATAACATAAAATTAATCTTATAATTTTTTATATAACATTTGATATAACATATAAATTTTAATCTTAAATATAAACATTAATATTAAGTTATTAATATAAACTTACTTTTGATATATATCAATGTTAAATATATTTTTTAGCATGATAAATACATTTTTTAGCATAATAAATATTCTTTTTATAAATACACTTTTACATATTTGATCATATATACTCATATAAAAGGTCTCAAATTCATATAGATTAGGGCTATACAGAAACCGACGCAATCGGCAACCACCGGAGCGAACCGATTGACTGCATCAGGAATCGGCCAAAACTGGTGGAGAACCGGCCAGCGTGTGGTGGAAATTTGAAGAAACCGACGTTCAGCAGTTCGATCCCGGTTTGAAGCTGGACTGGACCATTGAACCAATCGATATAATAAAACCATTTTTATTTAATATACCCTAATCAAAACAACGCCATTCCACTTAAACTTAGGTGGAACGGCGTCTTTTCGAGATTGGGTCTTCTTCGTCCCAGCCTTCTTCCCGATTCATTCTGCAACTCTCTCTCTCTCACACAGTAGAATCTCACCCCTTGGGAAACCAACGCCGACCCGAGAAACGCCTCCTTCGGTTTCTTTCTCCCCATTGACCAGTTACGGTTGGTTGCTTCTCCATCTTTTCAGACGTCAATCGGTGTCGATTTTGTTCAAAAACACTACCGAAGTGGTCGGTTTTTACCTCTAATATAGATCATAGTTAAGTTCAATACTGTACTAGTATGTATTAATTATTATAAAATAATATACTTATACTATAATATAAATAGACTTATAATTTAATATATGAAAATATCATATTATTACTAATATTAATAATCCTTAAAATCGAAAAAATTGAATCAGATCGGACTGAAATAAAAAAATATATTGCCCTAAATGAGGAGGATTTCAATATAATCGAAGACTTGCTACAAATTATTATTGCATGAGAATGATATATGAGATGATGAGGCAATTGTACGGCTGAAAGGAGGGACAATACACGAGCGTGGTACAAAAGCTGTAATACATGTCAATTCGACATTTCAACCATTCCAATCGTTTATCATAGTTAGAGTCAGCAAAATTGGAACTTGGAAGGATATGTTGGGAAGATAGACTTGCCAAAGGAAAGCTGCTCTGAATGGGGGCTCGTGGAAGTTACTCGCATTTATTGCGATGTGTGCCTTCGCGCGCCGAAAGGCATCGATGTACAGTTGGTTAAAGGGACAACGCGTGCATACAACAAGAAAAAATTAATAAAACCCAAAAATAAGAATCGAGAAATACAAATAGCGAAAGAGAACGGGGCGGCAAAAGAGAACATACTGACAAATTAAGAGATGGACCCTATCGCTTAGAATACGAATTTGAGGCTTGTCTTGGTGAAGTAGGCGGGAGATAAACAAAATCACGTAGAGTGCAAGCGTAAGGCTCAACTTGGCGAGATAAACGAGAGATAGATTTGACCACGTAGAGTGCGAACGTGGAGGTCATCTTGACTAGGTGAGCGGGAGATAGACTCAACTGCATAGAGTACAAGCGTGGAACTCCTCTTGGCGAGATGAGCAGGACATAGACTCAATCGCATAGAGTGCAAGCACAAGGCTTGGCTTAGCAAGATATGTTCTCTACCACGTAAGATGCAAGCACAGAGCTCGAATGTGGTAGGAGGTGTACTCGACTGCGTAAGATGCGAGCAATAGAGCTCATCTATGGCGGGAGATGTACTCCAACGCATAATTTGCGAGCACGTAGCTCGACTATGGCGGGGGATACGCTCCAACGCGTAAGTTACGAGTGCATAACTCGGATATGGCGGGAGATATACTCAACTCGTAAGTTGCAAGCGCGTAGCTCAGCTATGGCGGGAGATATGCTTGACCATATAAGTTGCGAGCACGTAGCTCGACTATGGTGGGGGAATATGCTCCAATGCACAAGTTACGAGTGCGTAGCTCGGCTATGGTGGGAAATATGCTTGACCACATAAGTTGCAAAAGTCGAGCAGTCAAGTGACCTGCCCACCTGTTGGGTGTTAAGGGGGGGCCGAGCTACCCCTGACTCTTGTTTGTTGACTCGTTAAAAATAACCAAGGAGTGGCGGTCACGGCACGAGTGTAAACACTTTGCATTTCCTGGAAGAGATGATGTCTTAAGTGTAATGTTGGTTAACTAAAAGACTAAACCTGCACTTCACTGTGAGGCAAGCCGAGCCACCTTAAGACTGGACCCGCCTGTTGATCCAAAACAAGAAGGTAAGTAAGAGATGTTTGATCATGCTACAAAATTCAAACCGGTTAGTGTAAACAATCTCTAATCATAGGTGCAAGATTCGTAAACCTAAGTTGTCTTGCTGGGGTGTGGCGAAGGTCTGAGTCATTACTCACTTGGGCTCCCATTGCAAGCGATGGCGTGTGGTGAGGGTCTCGAGGCATTATCCATTTGGCGTTCCGTTGTAGGAGATGGTGTGTGGCAAGGGTCTGAGGCGTTATCTGTTTGGTGTTCCATTGTAGGAGTTGGCATTCCATAAGTACTGTCGAGCAATCGAAAGACTGAACCCGCTCTCCACCAGAGGAGAAGTCGGGATGCCTTAGGCTAAGCTCGCCTCTTTGGTCCCCTTAGGGAGGTAAGTTGCTAGAAAGCTAAGGAACTGGTCTACTCTTCATAGTGATGAGGGTCGAGATAAGTTTCCAAGCAGCCGAGAGGCTGGACCTGCTCTCCTTCCTAAAAAAGTTCGGGCCACCAAGGGGCTAGACCCATGACTCTCACGGGGAGGTAAGTGACGGGCAGTTTGGCACTGGACCCACTCCCACCCATTAACATCACAGAGAATGTAAGTGTCGGGTATGCTGGTGCTAATCTTGCTCTTCGTCGTGACAGAAGTCTGGGTAAGTTTTCAGGCAGCCGAGAGGCTAGATCAGCTCTCCATCGTGGGAGGGATAGAGCAGCCTTAAGGCATGACTTATCCCTTTATGTCTCGCGAGAAGGTAAGTTATTGGATAGTTTGGGACTGTACCCACTCTCGCCTGTTAATGCTCACGGGAAAGGTAAATGTCGAGCAGCTGATAACTAGCCCCCTTTCCACTGCGAGAGAGATAAAGCAGCCTGTAGACCTAACTCATCCCCTTGGTGCCTCGTAGGAAGGTAAGTGTCGGAGAGCTAAGAAGCCGGTCCACTCTTCGCCATGAAGGGGTCAAGGTAAGTTGTGAGGCTGCCGAAAGGCTAGACCCACTCTCCTTTGTGAGGGAGGTCAGGCTGCCAGAGTGGATAGATCTGCCTGTTGACTCTCACGGGGAGGTAAGTTACTAAACAGTTTGAGACTGGACCCGATCCCGCCAGTTGATATCACAAGGAAAGTAAGTGTCGGGTCAGGCTAGCGCTGATCCCTCTCTTTACCATTGCAGAGGTCGGGGTAAGTTGCTGGGTAGCCCAGAGGTTGAACCTGCTTTTCTCCATGAGGGAGGTCAGGACGCCGGCAAGGCGAATCCATCTCTCGACTCTCACAGGGAGGTAAATTATCAGGCAGTTTGAGACTAGATCCGCTCTTGCCTGTTGATGCAATAGGGAAAGTAAGTATCAGGGCAGGCTGGTGCTAATCCTGCTGTCCATCGTGGGAGGGATAAAGCTGCCTTAAGGCATAACCCAACCCTTTGGATCCTGCAAGAAAGTGAGTAGGAAAGGCGTTTGTCCACGTACATGTGAATGTCAAGGAGTTTATTCGGATGGAAAAATATTGAGGCGTCCGAACAATGTCCAAATGGGGCTGTACTGCCAGCGTTCTGCGCTACAGGGATCAATTATGTTAGTAAAAATAAAATCCACATAAGTTTTGAGGGAGAAAAACCAGGGCATTTGAGTCGTTGTAGGTGATATTTGCTTTATTGAAATTGACCTCTACGGATTGCTATTTCTTCTTTTCTTTTCCTTCTTTTCTTTTTCTTTCTTAAATAGTTTGAATGGCACACATTGTGCAGTGTTGACCGTGCAGGCTGACCGTCGCATGGGGCATGCAACGCATGACCTTGCATTGCTGAGGAGTGTTGGCTCTCCACTAAATGTCTGAGTTGCTCGTCAAGATGCAGTCCGAGATGGTTAGGTCATGATGGAATCTAAGTAGTTTAGTGGCAGTCGTGCATGGCGTTGGTGCTTACAGTCCCTATTTTCCCGCGTGCATTGGCTAGGATGGTCACTTTAGTCCTGGTGTAGTCGGAATGGAGTTGGCCGGGTCGTGGAGGACTTGGCGGGATGTATGGGCAAGACAGCCTCTGGTCGTGCATGGATGAGTCGAGATTTGTTGATGGGCGCGTCGAGACCTGCTAGGTGAGTCTGTGGTGGTTAGGTCGGCCAATTGTCGAGACGAGTTGATGCTCGCTTGCATGTGACCGTGCATATGATGGGTACCTGCCACTGGGTGTCCGAGGAACATGTGGGCAAGGAGGTGGTTGCCTGCCAGTGGATGGCCAAACAAGATCTTGGGCTGAGGAGGTTGTTGCCCGCCAATGGATGATCGAGCATATTCTTGAGTTGAGGAAGAAGTGGAGCCGGTTGGAAAGGTCCAACCAGCGTTCTCTATTGCCGATGGCAGCTAGTACCATCTGCCCAGCTATGGCATTACCAGCTTGTTGGCAGCTGGTGGGTTGTGACCCACCAGCCTCCCAACGTCCGACAGTAAGGGTTTGGTCATGCCTCTCTTCCCACGATTTCCTCTAGGCGTTCAACATGCCACAGGGAAGGTGGCGGGCCATTTGTGCCCACCGTGGTGGGCACCTCGATCGGGTGCGTTTGCAGCCTGCCTCAAGAGAGGGTGTCCCGGCTGCAGCGGCTTTCCAATAAGTGAGGGGCCTCTTTGGAGACAGAGGCCACGAGAGACCCCAGTGGTGGGCACAGGTGGCTCTCTCAGGTCCCCCTGGTGGCTGGCAAGTTCCATCCTGCCAGCCCGTGGTCCTTCGTGCAGTGCGTTGTCACCCGTCGCCATTTTGAGAAGTGGGAGGTTCCACTGGAGACAGAAGCCGCCAACGACCCCAATGGTGGTCTTGGTAGCTATCACAAGCTGGTCTCCAACAGCAGGGCCGCTTGCATGCCCACCACCATGTGCTACTGGGTTCACTTATCATGTACAAATACGCTGTTTTGCATGGCATTATGCATGCCATGCACACAACACCCAAGTTTCATGTGCATTATGCACTTAAGTGCACATGGCATTTAAGTGCATAGTGAACTTTGATAATATCTCGTGTTCTTCGTTTACCGTGGGTGTATCCCGCCCTTGCTCTTCTTGTAAAGTACACTCAAAGCTAAGTATTTTGCAACTCAAGTGACTGGGGTATTGGGCTTTTTGCCCAAGCAAGAAAGGCCCAGGTGCCATTTCTTGTTAAACATTTAAAAATAAAAGTTGGAGGGCTGAGAATACTTATCTGGAAAACTTTCATCCACTCCTTCAAAGACTATTTAGCACGTCGGGAAATCATCATTCTTCCACTTCCAATTTAAAAAAATCTCAATCCCACAAACAGCAAGGTCAAGGAACCATGCGGCATTAATGGCACTACTACCTGAATCACATGCCACATTAATGACGCCATCGTAGAGCCACACCGCATTAAAAAATTCTGACAAAAGGAACAACACGAATGATACTGACTCTCAGGTATAAATAACAACTCTCAGGTACGAGTAACTCTCTCTGATCCTTATACTCTTTTACTTATTTATAAAGTTTCAAGAGAATTTACTAACTTTAGCATTGGAAACTCTCCGACCCCAATGCGTCCCTCTCTAAATTTCCTTCTTCTCTATTTTTGCTTGTTCAAATTCTATAAACCTGAGTTGTTAGAACTTGATCCAAAGGCATACAAAAGATGACGTTAACAAATAGCATTTGAAAAGAAATGATTAAACTTCGCACAATAATTTTAAATAAATAAAATAAAACATACCTCAATCTGAACTTTCAATTTTTTATAATAAACCTCCTTCTGTTTTAAAATTGCTATACAAAAATGGAAAAATTTAGTTGTAAGCGATTTTGCATACTAATAGGTGTATTTATTTAATATGATTAGTTAAAAAGTAGATTTTATTGAAAACAATATAAATTAAAATTTAAAATATAAAAATAACAGGATTAATATATATATTGATATATAAACTTACATGTACATAACAAAATTATATAAAAATAAGTGTGTAGACAAAAACCGAAACAACGGTCCCATGTGCTGTTGCCTCCGAATCTGGCGTATCTCCTGCTGTATGTATGTTAAAAAATAAAAATGAACGGCTAGATGGCCGCGCATGTGACGTGGACAATGTCTTTTTGTACTGCTAATAAAATCTCCTCTAATCCCCTCTCCACCAATCGCCGTCCTCCTCCCACGTGGGAACTTGGACCCACACTACCATAGAGACATCATGTCTACTGCGATCGCCGATTTTTATTAATTTTCTACTAATTCCTAAATATGCATTTTTCTAATAATTCTTGTCACATAAAAAATTGTCGGGGGGTGCATATTCTATAATTTTTAGGCCAATTTCTAAGTATAATATTTTCATATCATGACCCTATTAAAAAGATATTTATTTTTTGAGTTATATTTTCTTACTAGTTAATCTCTCCTTGAATATTTATCGGAATTTTAAGAATTAAAAACATAAATATATAAAGTAAGTTTTTTAATATTTATTATTCGTAATTATATAATTTTCTAAACAATATTAACCAATAAATATTAAAGAATTCACTTTTTATGTATACCTTTGTTCCTCACCCAATGCTCACATTTAGACAACAACTTGTAAAATCCTTTTCCACGTGTGTATATGTATAGAAATATTTTATTCACAAAGAATTTTATTAAATTAAATTCATAAATTAACAAGTTAAATTATAAAATTATTTTTACTATAAAATAGATCTAACGTATCATATGAAACTATATCATTTTGTTAGTTTATTTTTGTGAGATTATTTTTATAAATATCTGTAGGTGTAGCACTTATTATTTATATAAATATATATTTATATATATTCCAACTGTTTGGCTATCTATTTTGTATATCATTTCATGAATATGCTCCTCCCCTCTCTTTACCATTCTGTATATATACCATCTTATCATCTCATGCTTTTAAAACTTCTATCTCGTTCTTCTATATGTATAGTTGTTTATAACTTCGCTACTCATTCTCCAATCCATTACAGCTTTCTAAAGGGCATATATTAATTTGTATTTGGCCGGCCTATACATAGGAGGAGTATCAGTGCAGGAGAGATAATCATGGAAGACTCCGCTTCATATGTCCGGATGGTAAAGATCACTTCACCCTATGATCTCTTATTTCAAAGCTTCGATATATATATATATATAAGCTTAAATTAATTTGAGATATATTTGCAGGTGCACCACCTGATAGAGGAGTGTATTTTATTCAACCTGAGCATGGAAGAATGCATGGAAGCCCTCTCCAAACATGCAAATATCAAACCCGTCATTACCTCCACAGGTCACTACTGATCATGATCATCGATCACCTTAATTTCACCCATATATGTATGTATAGAAGCTTTGTTTTTGCTGAAATCAAAGGATAGATATTGATGATGTTGGAAGCTTTAATTAATTATAGTGTGGAAGGAGTTGGAGAAGGAGAACAAGGAGTTCTTCGAGGCGTACGCCAAGAGCAGGGACGAAAGGGCAGCTACTGATGATCAATTAGCGAGCATACAGAGGATGCTTTCTCATGTTAATTCTGATGAATCCAAAACACAATCCCTCGACTAGCTATTCTTCCTGGATCGGCTTGTACTTATTTCCGTAATAACGCTGGAAAGGAAGCTCATGTAACTATGGTTTGATAATAGTTAGGTTGTTTTTTTAATAAATATGTCGGAGACATGGTCAATGGTTGTTGGGAAGCGTGACAGTTCGTGAGCAAAACGTGTGGCCGGTGCCTGCTTGGAAACGCAACACGTTGGGAACATGTGGCCAAGTCCGTCCTGCATGCTGTTTTCTACTGGTTGCCTGTGCCTCGAGCACTGAAATGTAATTTGTGAATTGTAATATGGATCAATCTCCGTATTTATGGCATTAATTATTAAGTTGAGTACTTTACTGTGGACCATTATATATGTCAGCGTCAGGACCTTTCTCTTGGTTTGGTCGATTGGAGAAGGTGACACCAACGGTGCTCGTGTGCCGCATGAAAACTGTCGCCACAATAAAACTGTTTAATTCATGTGATCAGAATATATTTTTTGTAAAAACAATTATTTTTTTATTAATATAAATTTATTTTCTTCATAAATAATCATTCTTATCGCAAATAATTTATGACGAATATTCATTTTTCTTAATTATCTCTNTTTTTTTTTTTTTTTTTTTTTTTTTTTTTTTTTTTTTTTTTTTTTTTTTTTTTTTTGGTAGTACAACAAAATAACAAAATAATGAAAGGGAAAAGACCAAGGTCTAAACGTCATGGATACCAGAACTTCATGAATAGATGTCGTCTCGCGCGTATTATCCAGATATTTATGTCAGTTTTTTAACCTAATGGACGACAATAATTGGATAGCTTGAATATATGTTGGTGGAAAATAATTGTGAATACAAATAAACAAATGTGATGGACACTTTTAATTTATGTCTTACATTCATTTATGGGTCTAGAGAGTATAAATCTACTAAAAATAGAAACTAATTGGAGGCCGGCACAAGGCAAGTGCTGGGCTCCCCATTTAAAAATTGAAAAAAATAAAAATAGAAGTAATGTTTTCAAAACATCATGGGAGGCAAGCAAAAGTGCCCGCACCCTAAAGCTTGATCAAGAATGTTCGCTACCTCAAATTTTGAGGTGAACAAAGAGAGCTCGCACCTAAAACGAGCAACGAATGCTCGAGCTCGGGATCGAGCAACAAAAGTCCAACCCGAATCTGACCTGAGCACCATGACAAGTAACAGTACTTGCCTAGACTCGTCACCAAGGCAATAGGATGACAAAGTTCTCCCCTTGGTGCAAGCACCTTGGAGGGACAGGCAAAAAAGCTCAATCCCGAGGCCAAAAACATGAAGAGCAACAGTAAAGGACAGGCACTGTGAATGAGCATGAAGGTTCGCCTAAGGGTAAACAAAAGTATTCGCCACCAAGGTGAGGACAGGATGAAAAAATGCTCCCTTCAAGTGCAAGCACTAGGGAGGGGCAAGCAAAAGTGCTTGACCCTTGGATCGACCAAGAAGTGCTTGCCACTTAGGCCTTTGCCGAGCATAAAGCACAACAAAAATGCTTGTTATGCTCGGCGAGTCACGTTAACACAGGTCGATATCTCAACGCCCATCTCTGCCATGGGTTGCACCGTGGTTGATCTCTATCGTGGGTCACATAAACACAGTCATCCAACTCTCTCATGGTCCATCCCGTCCGTGGTCATGGGTGCCATGGTCAATCTCTGCGGCGATTGTGGCTCATGCCATGGTCGTAGGATCTTTTAAATCTATCATGGCTCACTATGTCGATGATGTCATGGTTGTCGATGTGTAGTGTGTCATTGGGTCAACGTTGTCATGGGTTATATCATGGTCCTAGGACCTCTTAACTCTATCATGGATCATTGGGTCGGCTATCATTGGTCATCGATTCTGGAGATTTCTAGTCTAGTTCTAGGGCAAGCAAAAGTACTCTACCCCAGGATCTTACCTGGGTGAGCACCATGAGGAGCAACAAAACTCACCCCCTTGAAGAGCAACAATGCTCAGCCCCTTGATGAGCACTATAAAGGAGCATGAAAGTTCGGCTATGGGCAAGCAAAAGTGCTTGCTTGGGTAGAGGACGAGCAAAAGTGCCAACAACCAACATTGCTTACACCCTAAGTTGAGCGAAGAGAGCTCACACCCCGAATTGAGCAACAATAGCTTGAACCTCGGGGTGAGGAACATGAAGAGTAACAATGAAGGGCACGCACCATAAATGAGCAAGAAGGTTCGCCAAAGGGCGAGCACAAGATGGTAAAGTGCTCCGTTGGTGTGAGCAAAAGTGCTTGACCCTAGGGGTCAACAAAAAACTACTCGCCACCTAGGCCCCTACACGAGCACAATGGGTAGCCAAAATGCTCAATGGGTCATGTCAATGCAAGTCAATATTCCAATATCCATCTCTATTGTGGGTCGCACCATGGTCCACCTCTTTTGTGGCTAGGGTGATGTGGTCTATCTTTGTTATGGCCATGGGTATTGCGTTGTGGTCCTTAGATCTCTCAAAAGTTGTCGTGGGTCACGGGGTTGACTCTACTGTGCAATCTTTTAACTCTACCATTGACCACTAGGTCAACGTTGCAGTTGGATCTCTTAACTCTGCTATTGGTCACTTGGTCGACGCTACTATGAGTCACCTACTTTGGATATTTCTGGTCTGGTTTGGATATTTCTAGTTATTGATAGGTCTAGTTGTTTTGGTTTGATTTGGATTAGCGTTGTTTCTATTTAATTTGATTTGTTGTAGGGGTGCATTAGTCTATTCGAATAGATAGCAAATGCATTTTAGCCCAACCCAAAAATTGTAGCAGGGCACTCTGGCCAGATCAGTATCTGTAGCAGGGGGTATTTCAGTTCAATACGAGATTTATAGAGGGGAGCTTTAGTCCAAATCATCACATGGATTCTTATTGGGTAGGCTCTAAACTCACTATTTCATTATAAACAGAGATAGAATAGAGACTAAAAAGAGAAGATGAAGGTGAAGAACTAGAACCTTTCATTTATGTTTGGGCCCCTTTGTCAAACCCCTTTTAGGTCAATCCTAGATCACTACGTGTTGGATTTCGATTTCATCGTAGTCAAGCCTAATCCTAGAAAAAGGTTCTCCCAAGTCCTATGAACATGTAGATACACTCCAGGAAAACAAAAAAGATATATCCACTAAAGCCTATAGCAGTAAAGAGAGTAAAAAGAAACTTGATATCCATTATGATAGATAATTATGAATATTGGTAGGTCTGATGGAGTTCACATGAGTCTGTAAAAGCTTCGATTTAACCTGCCTGTAGATTGCACCCGTATTATCAAGGAATGTATTCTATGACCTTTGATTGCATGCCTCCGTTCAACACACTCACGTTTCCCCATGGCTATAGTTTTGTAATTTATATATCATGTTGAAGAAAATTGAGAGGTTACAGTAATCTCAAAAATAAATTCGATTTTGATGTGTTAAAATATTATCTATAATGTAATAATTGCTCCTAGTCAAAAGAGTTTACTACTGAGTTACAAGCAATTCACCTTCAGAATACAATAAAGTCACTAATTATAGACAATAATTTTGAAGTTATTCTTTCCTGACTTTTTCTAAAAAGTGTATACGATTGAAAATAAAGAATATAATGTTTAAATGCATGGATTATATCGTCTATTTATAGAGAATGCAATTAGCGTCTAAAAGGTATAACGTTTCGTTTAAAGACCAAGAGGCAAACCGGGTACAATGGATAGACAGCTCCCTTCCCCAAGGGAGGTCATTAGACTGAGTCTCTCATACTAGACTTCCAATTGAGTAAATTAGAAGGCCATAAAACAACTCCACTACAAGGGAAAAAAACCCAATCAGACGTAGCCTTGTTATCACTTACACTAATAATCTAACTAGCATCATAATATTCCTCTGGTACAACAAAAAAATTAGTATAATACAGTCATAATGAACTAATTCTTTTAAAGTGCCCAGTGACTCTATGTATTGCTTTCCAATGTGTTGTATTAAGATTACCCAAATATCTAGAAAGTTTGTATATTGCAAATGAAATATCTGTCTTCTTCTTCTTCTTCTTCTTCTTCTTCTTCTTCTTCTTTTTTGAGAATGAATATCTGTATTAGTGTAATGCATCGCATACATTAAATTACCAATTGCACTAGCATATTCTAACTAAGCAATTGCTCTGCCAGCACTCTTAGTTAATTTAAATGAAAAATCATATGGAGTATTTGCTTATTTACTTCCTAAATGTTGAAATTTAAAAAGCAATTTTTCAACGTAATGAGGCTAACATAAAGTATAACCCCCACTATATTTATTTACTCTAACATCTAAGATAGTGTCAACTTCGTTAAGATCCTTCATTTTAAACTTTGAAGTCAAATACTTCTTAATTTCATATATCTCTTCCATATTTGTTCTAAATATAAGCAAGTTATCCATATAAAGACAAATTATAATACCATAACCACCAATTAATTCAAAATAAATACATTTATCAGTATTATTATGTCCAAATCCATGAGATAAAATTACCTAATTAAATTTCTCAGGCCATTATTTTGGTGTCTGCTTCTATGTAAACCTCTTCATCTAGATTACCATTCAGGAAAGCGGTTTTAACATCCATTTTGTATACAAATAAGCTATATTTGAAGCTAGTGCCATAAGCGCTCTAATGGATGTAAATCTAGCCACTAGTGTATACATATGAAAATAGTCAATGCCTTCTTTTTATTTAAAATCTTTGGTTACTAATCTGGCATTAAAAGTTTGAAGAGATCTATATGTAATGTACTTTCTTCTGGATACGCATTAACAACCAATATGTTTTGATCCAGGAGGCAAATTAACTAAAACCCATGTATTATTTGACAATATTAAGTCCAACCTCAAATCTCAAGCCCAAACCATATTTGTTTTACAAAATTTAATCAAAGCGCAGTTGTAGACTTTCGTCAAAATCATACCTCTAGCTATCACTAAAGCCCATCTAAATAGTGATGATAATGCCGTAAGAATATATAATTTAATCTCACAATCTACAGTTAATTTAACATATATATGTTTCCAAAGTACAGAGATGTAGTGTAGATTTTTTTTTTTTTTTTTTGTAAATAGTATTAGGTGTTCGAGAAAAATTAAGCCTCGACTAATTTTGAAGGTGCACGAGTTCTCTTTTGAAAATGAGTTTCGTACAAGTAATTTACTTTATATAATTTAAAGAGAAATTCTCATGATCCAAAACCTCCAAAAATATAAATGCAGAACTTCAAATTCAGAAAGTCTTATTTATATTTGAGAAATAATTTTTGCAGTCTTATAATATGCAAGTTTCACACACTCCTTTTAAAAAAATGGATAAATATGAAATCCATCTGAAAAAAATATTTTTAAAGATAAATAAAAAAAAATCTGTTAACCAAAATATATAAGGCATTAAGTATGACGGTAATAATACTCTTACACCTCCTTTATTATTGTTTTACTATGCAGTTTTTTTTTTCTCTTTTTGCTATCTGAATTGGAATTAAAAATCCCAGAACATTAACTTCTTGCGTAATTTAGAAAAAAATAAATTCAATCAACCAATATAATTATGTAATTTAATTAAAAGTAAATTCAATTTTATAAAAATTAACTTAAAAAGTAAAAGAATGTCAATTTTTATAAAATTGAATTTATATTTAATTAAATTACATGATTACATTGGTTGATTGAATTATTTTCTCCTAAATTATGTAAGAATGTTATTTTTTCAGATTTTTAATTTAAATTCAAAGATTAAAAGGGAAAAAAAAGATTCTAAATAAATAAAAAATATAAGGCATTTAGGGTAGGAGTGATTCTTTGAGATCAAAATAGTGATGTTCTAGCTGCTTGCAGTAAAGTGAAAAGGGAGGTAGTGTCTTCTAAATTTATTGAGGCTATTGCTATGCTTAGAGGATTGCAATTATGTGTTTAGCAGGGTGTTTCAAAGTTAATGCTTGAAACAGATTGTTTGCTTCTTATGAATGTTTTAAATAATCTTACTAATTATATTCCAGATTTTGATTTTCTACTTCAAAATATTCAAAGAATGATGAGTTGCTTTCAAGAAGTTCAAGTTTTACATGTAAATAGACTAGGGAATACTATAGCACATCAATTGGCAAGGCATACTTAAAATGTTAGTGATATTAAAATGTGATGAAATTATTATCCTTCTTTTATAAGTCAAGCTGTTTGGTTTGACAAAAGTACTTTGTTGTAAGGCCTTTATTTGATTCAATGAATTATGAGAGGTTAGTTAAAAAAAAAAAGAGTATAATTGCCCTAGTACTACACCACCCCCTTGGGAGTTCGGATTATAAAAATGGCTGCCTAATTTACTAGACCAGTAGACCTTACTTTGCTGCAGTTAAATTCAAACAACCCAACCATATATATGATTATTTAATTCAGGACACCTCAGTACTGTACATAGTTGGAGGTTTAAGTAATGCCAGCAGATCGATCGAGATCAACAGAAAAAGGCAGCCCATTAAAGTCATCCAGAACCTACCACGCCACCATTGCATGCACATTGGCAAATGATATTTTTTTTATTTATAATTATGAGCTGATCAGTATTAATTTTCATATCTTATTTTTACGGTAAGAAAATGTATATTTGTGAGGAGTTATTTGTGAGAAAAAGAATTATTTATAAAGAAATTAATAATAAACTTATTTTGGCAAGAAATAACTTATAGAAAATAAATAATTTTCTATTACTAGTTTGGATACTACTAGTTGATCTAAACTTTTCTACTAGGTCCCATTTGAATACAGAAACGATTTTATCTTATCTCATCATTATAATTTTTTCAAATTTTAAAATAATAATAATATTAAAAATTAATATTTTAATAATATTTTATTCAACTTTTAACTTTTATATAAAATCATATCATCTCATCTCACTATCTAAAACGAAACCTAAATTATGAGAAGCCCTCGGGAATCAGGAATAAAGATTTGCTCAAAGAAAATGGAGAAGATTCTATCTATTTGGAAATCCGTATATATCTTAATCGATCTGTTGTGTTAATTAAGAATCTGAGAGGCTAGCTAGGGCTAAACTTTTTCCGAGTAGAATTTTAGCTAATTAACCATATGCATGATATTCTACCATGCATCTAGGGAGCTAGGTTCAAATGTAGCTAATTTTAAAATGTAATTAAGGGATGAAAAAACGATGGTTAACATGAGAACTTAATTAATCAACGAATTCCTCCTAATGTTGCTTTGCCAAATGTCATGACCACTCTTTGAGTCAGACTCATGTGGTTGAAATCTCTGTGCATGCATGCATCGGTTCATGAACTAAGTCCCAACTTTGTCAAAAAGTTACAAAGATAATTACAGGCATTCAAAAGCCATGATTGTTGGTTTCGACCTAATTAATTAAGACTGATCGCTTTTTAATTGGCTTTTTGATCTTCTATTTTGGTTCTTTTTCACGAAGTCTCTTGGAAACTACCGATCATATGCATGGGAAGAGCCCTACTATGCATCAGCCCCTGTTCACGGTTGATGCATAGCACACTAACATATTTTTTATCAATTTTTTTTCATAACCGTTGATTTGAATTCATGTAAATGGTTTAGATGATGACACATAGAGTGTGTGCTGGCTGCTCCCCAACAGTGAGCTGATGCAAAGATTAATTCGCATGGGAATGCGAACGTGGGTGAGCATCATCGATCATATCATATCATGCATGCAGCCTGGCCGCTAATCAATTATATGTATCATGAGGCTTAAATGGTAACCCTCATAGTACTAGAAAATGTTATAGACTACAATTAAGTAACACTTATATATCTTTATATTGTTTGTAAATATTGGGTCAATTAATTTACTACAGAAAAAATAAATATTTATGATAAATTATTTACTACGAGAATAAACTTATTTTGATGGAAAAGAATCATTTTAACAAAAAATAGATGATAATAACTATGCCGAGAGAAAAAAAAAACTAATAATAAATAAATAATTATTGTATCTATATATGCTTGGTTTTTTTTTTTTTAATTAAATAGTATTATAATTTAAAGAAGATACAAAAGCTATGTGCTGGCACAAACGGTACTAGTACTGAAATATGAAGGTTAAAACCTTTGACTGATCTTCCTTGTCATCACATTACGCGTACGTGCAGCAGCATTAACCCAGCTGAAGTAATCATAAAGGGAGTAACTCTAGCCAGAACAAACAACATGTTGGGCCGGCCGGGGAGCTGTCGCCAATACGACAACATGATAGGCAGCATCTTTACTCTTTATTATAAGAAAAAATCTGGAGAGAAGCTACTGTAGAGGTAGCAGCCGCTACACATCTTACGTGGTACAAGTAAAATAATGAAAAATATCTCCCTACAACATTATCTCCCAAATTCAAAATTAGGACTGAGAGAGCTAATGAGAGAGAGAGAGAGAGAGTCGAGGAGAAAGAGACCGAGATGAGAGAGAGAGCTCGAGATGAGAGAGAGAGAGAGAGAGACCGAGATGAGTGAGAGAGCTCGAGATGAGAGAGAGCGGAGATGAGTGAGACTGAGATGAGTGAGAGAGCTAGAGATGAAAGAGAGAGAGTAGAGGAGAGAGAGAGTAGATTTGATGAGCGAGAGAGTCGAGGAGAGAGAGATGTGATGAGAGAGAGAGTCGAGATGAGAGAGAGACGATGGGATGAGAGAGAATCGATGGGATGAGAGAGAGAAACGATGGGATGAGAGAGACGAAGAGAAGCTGATTGATGCCAAAAAAAAAGAAAAAGACATAGACCAGAAGTATCTATGTAGTGTGTGTATTGAGTGCACCACTACAGTGGATGCTCTATAGAACGACTCTTATTATAAATGCTAGGTACGAAAACTGTTACATATAAAAAGAGTTTATACAAAATTACTAAATTTACAAACTGATATAATTTCATATAATCCGTTAGATCTACTTTATACTAAAAGTAACTTTACAATCTGACATACTGCATCAAACTACGTCAATTTATAAATTTATTTTTATGTAATTTTTTTATAGTTAAAATATTTATCAAATATACATGTATAGAGAGCACGATGCTTCTACTACGTACGTACATACAAACATCAACCTAATAATTTAGCGGAAAGTCAAATTTCAGTTTTTGCCATTTTAAGAAGGTTTTTCGTGGAAACAGAAATCATGCATGCATGGCCCATGGGATCATAAAGTTATATGTTCTGGTTTTAGAGGAGGTTTAGATAATGAGTTGAGATGAAATAAGATAAAATAAAATTTGAAAGTTAAATAAAATATTATTAGAATATTATGTTTTAATATTATTTTTTATTTTGAATTTGAAAATGTTGAATTGTTTATTGTATTTTGTTTGAAAATTTAGAAAATCTATAATAATTAGATGAGATGAGATTAGGGATTTTTTGTATCCAAACCTCCTCTTGGATCAGCTTATGTAAGTTGCCACACGCACGCTGATAACATAATAAAAATAAAGAGAAACATTCTCTGAATAATGCAATTGTATATTATGTAAATGATTAAATAATAAAAAGAGTCTTGCACCACTTATATAGGCACAGAGCAGTGAGTGCGCAGAGGACAAAAAGGTAAACATAGAGAAAGTTTGTTATAACAAAAAAGAGAATATTGAAGCTTCTAGAGCTATTAAGTTGGATTATCCAGCTTAGATTTATTTAAGCGTGTAGTTTCTTGAGTAAGGTTGATACGCCCCCTCGAGTCTACTGGGGTATCAATCATAGTAAGGCTCGATCTCAAATTGAAGAAACGATCAGAAACCAGTGGCTTAGTGAACACATCGGCAAGTTGATCAGTATTGCTGTAGAATTGAACTTGAAGGGTCTTTCCTGCTACTCTATCTCTGACAAAGTGAAAATCCACATCCATATGCTTGGTTCTTGAATGATAGACAGGATTGGAGATTAAGTATGTTGCTCCAAGATTATCACACTACAAAACAGGTGGTTGAAAAAGTGAGAAACCAAGATCCTTGATCAAGGTTTGTAACCAGATGAGTTCTGCTGTTGTGTTGGCCAATGATTTGAATTTGGCCTCAGTGCTTGAACGAGCAACAGTATGTTGCTTACCGGAACTCCAAGAAATCAAGTGATTGCCCAAAAATATACAAAAACCTCCTATAGACCTCCTATCATCAGGGCATCCAACCCAGTCTACATCTGAGTATGCATGAAGTGTAAAACCAATTCTTTTGTTGGAGAAAAACAAGCCATGATTAATGGTGGATTTGAGGTATCAAAGAATTCTTTTTATTGCAGTCCAGTGAGTGCTTTTTGGTTCATGTATGAATTGACAAACTTTGTTGACAACGAATGAAACATCAGGCCGAGTTAGAGAAAGGTACTATAGACTACCAACAATACTTCGAAACAAAGTAATATTTTCAAAGGAAGGTGAATCAAATTTAAGAGTTTGGTTGAAGCAGACATGGGAGAAGAAATTCGATTGGCACCAAGCAGATTGGTTTTTTTTAACAAATCAAAGATGTATTTCCTTTGTGAGATAAGTAAACCATCGCTAAGATAAGTAAGTTCTAAGCCAAGAAAATAAGACAGAGGATCCAGATCAGTGACAGGGGATGTAACATCCCGTATTTTAGTGTATTTTTATTGAATGAGTATTTTAATTAAATCATATATTGGTTCTCTTGTTTTGAAATTATAAGAGTTTTGTTATATTATTTTATAATATTTTTCTAAAATTGTGAAATTACTTTTAATGTGCTTTCTTAATATTAATTACTGTTTTGCTTTTAAATTGATCTTTAATTTAAATCAGTTTGTTTATGGGTTTTAAAATTATTATTTTTGATGGATTTTATTATTATTTTATTTAAGCCTTTCACTGCGTTTGAATTATTTTATTAAACTTATTGTTTTAAAATCATTTTTGTTGTATCATTTTTGTAACCCAAGTTATGAGGATTGGACCTCATTTCTTTCTCTCATCTTTTCTTTTCCTTTTTTCTTTTTCTCTTCTTTTTCTTTCCACTTTCTCTTCTTTCTCCTTATTTCTCCTCCTTCCCGCGCGAGCCCCCTCTCTCTTTCTCTCCTTCGACCAAACCATCTCCTCCCAGTCGGCACCGCCGCTCGCCACCGTCACCGACACCGCCCAACCCAAACTCTTCCCCAGCCGCCGACAACCACACCCTATCAATTTCAGGCCTTCTCATGCCACCGTCGGCCCGCACGCACCTCCTAAAGCCACGACATTCCTTGCGTCGCTACGCCGTTGCGCCACCGTCACGCCACCTCCGGCCACCATTTCTTCACCACATCTTCCTTGACCTCCCAGCTACCTAATGGACCCAACCCCAGCTCCAATCCGTCACCGGTGAAGCCTGATTATCTACATTTTCGATTTGACCCTTTTGGCCTTAAATCGCCTCCCTCGCCGCCGCCCACGGCCAAAGGCTACCACCACTAGCTTTACCGACCTCTCTAGGCCCTACCCTAGCAATCTCAAGTCTTCGTTTGACCCCATTCAAAATCTCCTATTTTTGACCCACGGCCACAGTGCATTTTGCACTGTGCAGTTGCTGTTTTGTCGCTTCTAGCTCATCCGTGATCCTTCGAAAATTATAATATAGCGCTGTAAGTATTTTTCTAAATAAATTTTGAGATTTAAATGTATTTTTACACTAACTCATTTATTGTGAATTGGTTTGATTGGAGGATAAAGTTGTGTGATTAGATTATGCTGTGTTTTGTTGGTTGTTGGATATTGATGCCGTGTCTTGTACATTGCATCTGCACGCATGTTCATGTTTGTAAATAAAAATTGAGTTTTCGTGTAATTGCATTCATGTTCATGTGTTTATTGAAAACTGAGTTTTCATATGTGAAAAAAGAAAAGAGACTGTAGGGATGGTGGTAAGTAGGGATAGTGGTAGAGTCCCACCTGTGATTCCCGCCTACGGTGCACGCTTTAGGGATGGTAGTAAGCAGGGATGGTGGTTATGTTCCGCCTGTGATTCTCGCCTACAGTGCTCTGTTTGGTACCTCTTGTGTGGAAAGGAACTGTAGAGATGGTGGTAAGTAGAGATAGTGGTAGAGTCCCGCCTGTGATTCCTGCCTACCGTGCACACATTAGGGATGGTAGTTGTGTCCCACCTGTGATTCCCGCCTACAGTACATGCGGTAGGGATGGTGGTAAGCATGGATGGTGGTAGAATCTCACCTATAATTCCCGCCTACAGTGTCCGATAAATGTTTTTGTGTGAATCATTTTCTGGAAAAATGACGGATTATACTTTTGGGCTAAAATGAGATTTTGACGTGCTTTGGAAAAATATTCATTTATGGGAAAAATGATGTTTTGAGGCTAGGGCATATTTCATCATATGCATGCATGTTGGTCGCATTAATGCACTTTTATCTCGTTGGTTGTTTGAATTATTACTTACCTATGGTACTGTTTTATGGTACCGTAGCTTTTGATGTAGATGAGAATGAAGATGTTGAGTCTGAGATTTTGGCTCCGCTGCAGAAGTGATCTAGGATCACTCGTTGCTGTGTTTCGGTCTTTATTATATATATTTTGGAACTATTATATTTTATGGGATAATTGTATAATTTTCAGTAATACTTTGATTTTGGATATTTGTATTAAACAATTCTAGTACTTAATTGACTTATTTATTTATCCGCTGCGTTTTGTTGTGCACTTTTGCGTGTTGCACACACTCGAACACTGGTCATTGGGATGCGTGACCCGTGTTGTCATAATCCTGATGTTACGATTCCCGTGTTATTTTGAACGTGGGAGTCGGGGCGTCACAGGGAAGACTCGACCCAAAGATTCAAGTAATTGATTAACAACAGAATTAGAAGACAATGTAATTATCATATCGTCCACATATACCAAAATAAAAATACAGAGATTACTTTTATACAAAATAAACAATGATGGGTCACCCATAGAAGCCACAAAGCCATAGTTATAGAGCCAGGAACTGAGCTCCGAGAACTAAGCTCTCGGAGCTTGCTTAAGGCCATAAATGGTCTTATTTAATATGCACACGAAATCAGGCCACACGGGATCAATGAATCCTTGAGGCTGTTGCATGAACACGGTCTCGGTGAGAGTGCCATGAAGAAAGGTATTTTGTATGTCTATTTGCCTAAGATTCCAACCTCTAGAAATAGCAAGAGATAAAATTAAACGAATGGTTGAGGGTTTTACCACATGGCTGAAAGTCTCGGTATAGTCAATATCGTGCTGTTGGTGGAAGCCTTTTGCAACAAGCCTCACTTTTCTTCTTTCAATGGAGCCATCGGGTCTTAGCTTGGTCCAAAATACCTACCTGCAACCAACGACATTAGTTATAAAGGAAGGAGGTACAAGGGTTCACGTATTTGTTTGAACGAGGGCTTCAAACTCTTTGGTCATGGCTAATTTCCATTCAGGAAATTTTGTGGCAACAGTGAAGGAAGTGGGATCATCGGGAACTATGGCAGTGGAGAGATAGCATTAGTGAGTTGGATATGGAATCGTGTCGTCAGTGATAATGCGGGGACGAGAAGAGTTTGTTTGAGAGCTGGTAATGATGGGAGAGCGAGGAGGATTTAAGAGAGGAAGATTTTGAGGAGGTAAGGATTGGGATTTGATGAAGGGGCTGGAAGTAAAGGGAGATCTAGGGTTTGGTTCAGAGAGATTTGGGAAAGAAATCGAAGTATACTGAGAAGAGGATGAGGCAGAAATGGGCTCAAGGTGAGGATTGATGGAATTAAGGATGGGCTAAGAAGAAGGAGTGTTGATGGGCCTGGGCGGTGATGTGCACCGAGAGTTAGAATTAGAGTGTTGAGGAAGGAGTGAAGTGGGGGCAGGGCCCAGAATGGAGACACACGGGAGGGAAACAATTTGAGTATTGGGTTGGGCGTCGGATTGTGATTTTGTGGGCTTTAGGTAAGGAAAGCTTGTTTCATTGAAGACAACATCTCGAGAAATATAAAGCCGGTTGGAATGTTGATCAAGACATTTGTAACCTTTGTGAGATGGACTATATCCAAGAAAAAGACATGATGTGGAGCGAAAACTTAGTTTATGACGATTGTAATGACGTAAGTTTGGCCAACATTCACAACCAAAAACCTTTAAAAATGAATAATCCGGGAGCTTGTGGTACACCATAAAATATGGGGAACAATTTTGCAAAATTGATGTGGGGAGTAAATTAGTAAGATAAGTAGCTGTCTCAAAAGCATCATCCCAATAAAATAAGGGAGAGAGGCTTGAGCTAAAAGCGCAAGAGCAACTTCGACTATATGTCGATGTTTTCTTTCAACAAGTTTGTTTTGTTGGTGTGTGTGAAGACAAGAAAATCGATGTGTGATGCCAAGGTTTTTGCAAAGATTTGTGAGAGGACGAAATTCTCCCCCGGCGTCCGTTGGAATGGAAATAATTTTTGAATTAAAGAATCGTTCAGCAAAAGAAAAAAAAAAACATCAAGAACATCATATTTGTTTTTAAGAGGGAAGAGCCATGTAAATCTAGTAAAGTGATCCACTATTGATAGATAATATTTGAAACCATTTCTTGAAACAAAAGAGGTCGGGCCCCATGCATCAGCCCATAACACGTCTAAAGGCTTAACAAAGTGGGTGGTGCCTAATTTAAAGGGTAACTGGTGGGCTTTGGCTAAGGGACATTGAGAACACATAAAGGAAGTGTTGGGGAAATATGGCAAACAGGTGGTAAGCAGGATGCGAGCAACAATTGCAAAAGACGGATGACCAAGCCTTTGATGCCAGCAATCCAGAGAGACTTTTTCACCAATGTGAGTTGATGGAGATGCAGATTGAGGAGATGATGGAAAGAGATAGAGGCCGTTACGCTTTGGACCGCTGATGAGGAGCTTGTTGGTCCGATTGTCCTTCACCAAAAAATGAGTTGCATGGAATTCAAAAAAGCATGAGTTGTCAATACAAAATTGCAAAACCGAGACTAAATTCTTTGTCATTAAGGGCACATGAAGAAGATTATGAAGTTTAAAAGAAGTAGAGTTGAGAGAGAGTGAAGAATCACCAAGTTTTTGAATCTGTAGCCCAGTTTCATTGCCAACTCGCATATGCTCAATGCCATTGTATGGTTCGGATGAGAGGTTCAGCTAGGATAGATCATGAGTAATGTGATGAGTAGCGGCACTGTTAGGGTACCAAGTGGAATCGGGTATGGCTAAAGGTGACGTGTAATTTGCAGAGAATGATCTAGGAAGATCATACTGGTATGCATGATCAAAACGGAAGTGACATCGGAGGGCAACATGCCCCACTTTGTTGCACACCTGACAGGTTGGTCGAGTGGTTTGAGAATTTTGGGTTTGGTAATTAGGATTGTAGTTGGAAGAAGACCTTCCTCTATTAGAAGGGAACCTGCCTCATCTACAGCCATGACGACGGCCACAATAGGAACCTCTTCCTCTTTGATCAAGGGAGCTAAAATTAGCCGATAGTTCAAAAGGTGTTTAAGGACTTGTGCTTCGAGCAATGTGACTTAAACAACTTTCATGAATGAGCAGTAGGTGATAGAGCTCATGGGGGTTAGTGGGTCTGTTCTGGTAGTGATGGATGTGACAAAACTTTCATAGTTGGACCCAAGACCATTTAATAGGTACGTTACAAAATCTTTATCAGAAACAAGAGTTCCTGAGGCAGCAAGGGTGTCCACTAACATTTTTATTTTGCTAAAGTAATTAGAAATAGGTTGTTCACCACAACTCATGTTTGTAAGTTGAAAACGGATTTGAAAATCCTTTGCCTGAGAGTGGGAACTGAACATTTTTTCAAGAGAGAGCCAGGGGTCTCGTGATGTTTTTGCAGTAATAACATGATTAACGATGGACTCTGATAAAGACGAAAAAAGAATGCTTAAAATAAATTAATCCATGCCATGAGAGGTAGGTAGGATTGATCTTTTGGGTAGAACCATTTGTAGAGGTAAGCATATATGGAGGGGTGGGCTGAGTGACATCAACATATGAGTAGAGGTCTTGGCCTCTGAGATAAGTCGATATATGCACCTTCCAGAGCAAAAAATTTTCAGTGTTAAGTTTAAGAGTAACTAAATGTGAAAAAGAGGAGGGAATGGTGATGGAAAATGAAGTTGAGCTTGGGCCATAGTAGAAAAGGATCAGAGAGACTGCTAGTCTTAGCAGCTCTGGTACCATGATAACATAATAAAAATAAAGAGAAACATTCTCTGACTAATGCAATTGTATATTCTGTAAATGATTAAATAATACAAAGAGTCTTGCGCCACTTATATAGGCACAGAGCACTGAAGGCGCAGAGGACAAAAAGGTAAATATAGAGAAAGTTTGTTATAACAGAAAAGAGAATATTGAAACTTCTAGAGTTGCTGTGAGAGCTGCTGAGTTGGATTATCTAACTTGGATTTATTTGAGTGTAATTTCTTGAGTAAGGTTGATACACGTGTACGTTGCCTAGCTTTTAAGACCTGGTTTGGTTACACATATCACATGAGATAAGATAAGAAATTTGTAAATAATACAGATAGTTTGTAAATAATAGTAAAATGATATGAGTTACGATGTTTTATGAGATTTTGAAAAAAGAAAAAAAAAATCTGAATAAAAATATTTTAAAGTTAAAATATTGTTAAAATATAAATTTTTAATATTATTTTTGTTTTGAGACTTTAAATAATTGAATTTTTTTTTTGTTTTATTTAGAAATTTGGAAAAATTGTAATAATTAGATTAAAAAATTTAAAATTTAAAATTAAAAAATATTTGTATTTAAATAATATTTGAATGTTGAGATAAAATGAGATAAATTGAGATTATCTTTATAGCCAGACGAGACCCTAACCTAAAACATACCAATAAATGTTACACACAAACCAATAAAATGAAAGATGGTGGATCGCGAATTATCATTTGTTTCAAGTTATCATACGTCTTTTTCCTATACGAATCATGAATTAAGGATCCATGTCTCAAAGAATCCCAGGCAAATTTGTCAATTTTTCATGCCTTAAACCATGGTAGTACTGTTAATTATAAGAGCCACATATCCACAGACGCGCGAGGCAAGTCATGTATATATGTGCGTGCATGCTCCAGCTAGCTAGCTCCCCAGTAGCCAGAGAAAAAGACAAAAAGGTCAAGTCAAACTTCATTGCCCAAAACAAAACATCAAAACCAAACCAAGAGCAATTATTAACTTGCCAGCCTTATGGCTAGCTAGGTTCCTTAGATGAACACTACTTTCAATATAATTAGATAATCTTTCAATAATGCAAACCAAGTAGTCCGCTTCAAATTATCGCCAGTGTAAAAACATCTTTTTATTTTTTTAAAATTTTTTTATTTATATTTTTTTATCATTTTAAAACATTTTAAAAAATATAAAAAAAAAATTAATACACTAATAATTACTTCCTTAATTATCAAATAATAAAAATATTAAAATACATAAAATATCAAAATGAGGTATCAAAATAACATTATTCATATAATTAAGTACTAAGATTCCTTGCTTTGTTTGGTCTATGCGTCATTGTCTTAACTTACTCATATCACGATATATGGTAGTTGGGGTTTCAGTGCTTCAAAAGTCTAAACAAAACCCATACAACATGTTGTTTTGTAATAATGGGCATGATTATTGTATATAATAATGTTGATAAGAACGTCCACATCCACATCATGACCAAGTACTGTGAGATATTAATTAATTAATCCTCTACTTGGATAGATACATGTATAAACCAAGAGAAATTAGGATGTAAATTAGGCGTTAAAATTGGTATATATCTATATTATATATGGGGCTAGCTAGCTGTGCATAAAACGCTAGCCCGTGAGGCATAATTTTTTATTTTTTATTTATTTTTACGTGTGGCATAATTAAAAGCGCGCATGCATTGTGATTAAAATACATATTATGTGCTATATATATCTATATATATATAGATACTATGTATTTGTATTCTAGTACTGTATACTGTTTGTTTGACAATATATATTCATTTCACCTAAAAACTATTTTTTGAATAGTGAATCGAATGCTTCTAGATTGCATCCATAATTTTGTGCGAATGTGAATTTCAAAAGTAAATAGTACAGCCACATATATGCATATATATCATGATTTTTTTTTTTTTTTTTGAAGATAACTGTGTAATTCTTTATTGAATAAACCTGAAACAAAGTTCAATCAATAGAGTATTTCTCACTAAGCATAGTATTTGTAATTTTTCTAGGGCCTTCTTCTATCCACACCCTCTCTTCTATACTAGACAAAGCTAGCTTTGCAAGTATATGGCTACTTTGTTAGCTTCTCTATAAACAAATCTTGTAGACCAATCAGTCTTACCTTTAAGATTTTTTTTATATCTTCTATGAACACCCCATAATCTGTTAGCACATCCTCACTACTGCACAAGTCCTTCACAACAAATTGAGAGTCCCCTTCCAGCATTACTCTGTCGAGCCCCAGTTCCAAACACAATAGAGCAGCTCTTCCAGTAGCCATGGCTTATGCTGCAAAAGCCCCTTCTTGATTCTCAACAGCCGAGCACAGACAGGCTAGCACCTCCCCTTGATCATCCCTCACCACAACGCCCATCCCCACTCTTCTATTGGTAGCATCCACCTCAGCATCCCAATTTGCCTTCACCCTCCTCACCTCAGGCTTTTCCTATTTAGCATCTTCTCTTCTCATAGCTCTAGTACCCAAGCCTCTCTGTTTGACCAGATTAGCTTGCTTGAATTCTGCCCAAGCTAGCTTAGTAGTTTTAAGAACTTTCTTTGGTTCATCAAACTGATCTTCAAATACACACAGGTTCCTCTTGGGCCACAACTTCCGCATGGTGTAAGCCGTTAATTCCACCTCTTCTATAATTAACTTCTCTTCTATACTTAACTTTAGAAACATAGTGGCCCATAACTCTACAAAGCCAATCTCTGCATTACTCCATTTCTTGACAGGACTCTCATCCTCTGCCCATACATCTGAAGCTGCAGGGCATCCCCAGACCACATGTACTGCTTTTTCAATCCCCCTCTCACAGATAGGACACAAATTAGAAACAGAAGCTTTCCTTTTAAAGAGATTGGCCTTAGTAGGTAATAGCTCATGACCCACTTTCCACAAAAGCAGCTTCATAACACCTTGCACATTCAGATTCCATATTTTCCTCCACATCCCCTCCACCTTATCCTTCCCTCAACCCTCCCCCATGTTCCTCCTATATCTTTCTTTTTCTAGAAAATATGCGGATTTAACAGAGAACCTACCATTCTTTGCTCGTCCCCATACCATCCTATCCTCCACACCCCACCTACTAAAGGGTAACTTGCATATCTGCTCTACATCCGTTGTATTGAAAGACTCGAAAATGAAATCTCTTTTCCAACATCCAGTCTCAACATCAATCAACAAGTTAACTTTTAATTATCCATAGATGTTTATGTCAGTGTTTTAACCTAATGGACGACAACAATCAGATAGTTTGAATATATGTTGGTGGAAATTAATTGTGAATACAAATAAATAAATGTGACGGACACTTTTAATTTATGACTTACATTCATTAATGGGTCTAGAGAGTAATCTACTAAAAATAGAAACTAATGGGAGGGCACAAGGCACGTGCCTGGCTCCCTATATAAAGATCATTTAAAATTTGAAAAAGAATAAAATCATAAGTAATGTTTTCAAAACATCATGGGAGGCAAGCAGAAGTGCCTGCATCCTAAAGCTTGAGCAAGAATGCTTGCCACCTCAAATTTCAAGGTAAGCAAAGAGAGCAAGCACCCCAAACGAGCAACAGATGCTTGAGCTCGGGGTCGAGCAACAGAAGCCCAGCCCAAACCTGACCTGAGCACCATAACAAGGAACAGTACTAGCTTAGACTCGCCACCAAGGCGACAGAATGACAAAGTTCTCCCCTTGGTGCAAGCACCCTGGAGGGATAGGCAAAAAAGCTCAACCCTGAGGCCAAATACATGAAGAGCAACAATAAGGGACATGCACCGTGAATGAGCATGAAGGTTCTCCTAAGGGTAAACAAAAGTGTTCCCCACCAAGGTGAGGACCCCCCCTTCCCTCAAAATGAGCACTAGGGAGGGGCAAGCAAAAGTGCTTGACCCTTAGATCGACCAAAAAGTGCTTGCCACTTAGGCCTTCATCGAGCATAAAGCACAACAAAAACGCTTGTTATGCTCGGTGAGTCACTTCAACATGGGTCAATATCTCAACGCCCATCTCTGCCATGGGTTGCGCCATGGTTGATCTCTATCATGGGTCACATCAACATGGACATCCAACTCTTTCATGGTCCATCCCTTTCGTGGTCAAGGGTGCCATGGTCAATCTCTGTGGCAATTGTGGATCATGCCATGGTCATAGGATCTCTTAAAACTATCATGGCTCACTATGACAATGAGTTGTTAGTGTGTAGTGGGTCACTGGGCCAACGTAGCCGTGGGTTACATCGTAGTCCTGGGACCTCTTAACTCTGTCACGGATCACTTGGTTGATGCTATCGTTGGTCATTGACTCTAGAGATTTCTAGTCTAATTCTAGGGCAAGCAAAAGTGCTCATCCCTAGGATCTTACTTGGGGCGAGTACCATGAGGAGCAACAAAACTCGTGCCCTTGAAGAGCAACAATGCTCAACCCCTTGACGAGTACTGTAAAGGAGCATGAAAGTTCGGTTATGGGCAAGCAAAAGTGCTCGCTTGGGTAGAGGGTGAATAAAATTGCCAACAACCAAAATTGCTCACACCCTAAGTTGAGCAAAGAGAGCTCGCACCCCGAATTCAGCAACAATAGCTTGAACCTCGGGGTGAGCAGCATGAAGAGTAACAATGAAGGACATGCACCATGAATGAGCATGAAGGTTCGCCCAGGGGTGAGCACAGGATGGTAAAGTGCTCCGCATGTGAGCAAAAGTGCTTGACCCCAGGGGTTGACCAAAATGTGCTCGCCACCTAGGCCTTTGTGTGAGCACATTGTGCAGCCAAAATGCTCAGTGGGTCATGTCGATGCAAGTCGATATCCCAGGATCCATCTTTATCGTGGATCACACCATGGTCCATCCCTTCCGTGGCCACGAATGTCGTGGTCCATCTTCGTTATGGTTGTGGGTATTGTATTGTGGTCCTGAGATCTCTCAAAAATTTTCGTTGGTCACGAGGTTGACTCTATTGTGCGGTCTCTTAACTCTGCCATAGGTCACTGGATCAACGCTGCCATTGGATCTCTTAACTCTGTTGTTCGTCACTTGGTCGACGCTATTGTGTGTCACCTACTTTGGATATTTCTTGTACGGTTTGGATATTTCTAGTTATAATAGTTCTAGTTGTTTCAATTTGATTTGGACTAGGGTTGTTTCTTTTTTAATTTGATTTGTTGTAGGGGTACATTAGTCTGTTCGAATATATAGCAAAAGGGGCACTCTGGCCGAATCAAAATCTGTAGCAGGGGGTATTTCAATCCGAGCATTGCTATGCATCATCCTACACACCGCACACCAATGTGTTTTTTATTTTTTTTTAATTTTTTTTCAATTTTTTTTTATTTTACTCTTCTTGAAACATTTATATTTTTTTATTCATCATCCATATAATATACATTTAATAAGAGAAACAAATAAAAAAAAATAAAAAAAGTTATGGTGTGTGATGTGTAGGATGATGCAAAGATTAATTCATTTCAATCCAATACGAGATCTATAGAGGGGCACTTTAGTCCAAATTATCACATGGATTCTTATAGGGTAGGCTCTAAACTCACTATTTCATTATAAATAGAGATAGAATAGAGACTATAACAAGAGAAAAGGAAGGTGAAGAAGTAGAACCTTTCATTTAAGTTTGGGCCCCATTGTCAAACCCCTCTTGGGTCAACCCTAGATCACCAAGTGTTGGATTTCGTTTTCATCGTAGCTGAGCCTAATCCTAGAAAAAAGTTCTCCTATGAACATGCAGATATACTCCAGGGGGAAAAAAAAAAAAAAGATATCCACTAAAGCCTATAGCAGTAATTAAGAGAGTTAAAGAAACTTGATATCCATTATGATAGATAATTGTGAGCAGTGGTAGGTCTGATTGAGTTCACATGAGTCTGTAAAAGCTTCGATTTAACCTACCTATAGATTGCACCCGTATTATCAAGGAATGTAGTCTATGACCTTTGGTTATGTAGAATCCACATATATTCTTGTTTCTAGATGCAGTACTTATGCATGCCTGTATTCAATTTACTCACGTTTCCCCATGGCTATAGTTTTGTAATATATATCATAGGTAAAGAGATTGTTGAAGAAAATTGAAAGGTTACAATAATTTGAAAAATAAATCCGATTTTGATGCGTTAAAATATTATCTTTAATGTAATAATTGCTCATAGTCAAAAGAGTTTGCTAATGAGTTACAAGCAATTTTCATTCAGGATATGTACAACAAAGTCACTAATTGTAGACAACAATTCTAAAGTTTTTCTTTCTGAATCTTTCTAAAAATTGTATATGATTGAAAATAATGAGATAATATAATGTTTAAATTCATGGATTATATCCTCTATTTATAAAGAATGAAGTTAGTGTTTAAAAGTTATAAGTACGTTCATTTAAAGATCAAGAGGCATGCCTGGTACAATGGATAGGCAGCTCTCTTCTCTAAGGGAGGTCATTGGTATGAGTCTCTCAAATGAGACTTCCAATTGACTAAATTAGAAGCCTATAAAAAGACTCCACTACCAAGGAAGAAAACCCAATCAAACGTAGCCTTGTTATCACTTGCACTAATAATCTAACTAGCATCACAATATTCCTGTAGTATAGCAGAAAAACTAGTATAATACAGTCACAATGAACCAGTTCTTTTAAGGTACCTCGTGACTCTATTAATTGCCTTTCAATGTGAACTAAGCAATTGCTCTACCAGCACTCTTAGTTAATTTAAATGAAGAATCATATGGAGTGTTTGCTTATTTACTTCCTAAATGTTGAAATTTAAGAAGCAGTTTCTCAACGTAATGAGGTTGACATAAAGTATAACCCCCACTATATTTATTTACTCTAACACCTAAGATAGTGTCAACTTCATTAAAATCCTTCATTTTGAATTTTGAAGTCAAATACTTCTTAATTTCATATATCTCTTCCATATTTGTTCTAAATATAAGCAGGTTATCCACATAAAGACAAATTATAATACCATAACCACCATTGAATTTAGAATAAATATATTTATCAGCATTATTATGTCTAAATCTATGAAATAAAATTATCGAATTAAATTTTTCAGGCCATTATTTTGGCGTCTACTTCTATGTAGACCTCTTCATCCAGATCACCATTCAAGAAAAGTGGTTTTAACATCTATTTTGTGTACAAATAAGTTATATTTGAAACCAGTTTCATAAGCGCTCTAATGGATGTAAATCTAGCCATTGGTGCATACGTATAAAAATAGTCAGTGCCCTCTTTTTGTTAAAAATCTTTAGTTACTAATTTGACCTTAAAAGTTTGAAGAGGTCCATCTATAATTTACTTTTTTCTGGTTACCTATTAACAACCAACATATTTTGATCTAGAGGCAAATTAATTAAACCCATGTATTATTTGACAATATTAAGTCCAACCCTCAAATGTCAAGCCCAAACCATATTTGTTTCACAAAATTTAATCAATGCACAATTGTAGACTTTCCTTTTGGTGGGACAAATGGATAGATTCTGGTCCATTACTACATAGGGCTGGAGCAGATCCAAACTTATTTGTGAAAGATTGTATGGAGGGTACTTGATGGGATGTGGATGGTTTAAGGCAGCTGGTAGGACAAGAGAAACTGGAATTAATTGTTTCAATGATTCCTGGCACCAAAATTGGTAAGGATAAACTGGTTTGGATGGGCACTTCAGATGGGTGTTTTACAACAAAAAATGCATGGAGCCTTGTTCATAAGGTGGTTCTGAAATCTCAGTGGTCAAAGTGGATTTGGCATGCGGCTCTACCTAAAAAGATTTCAGTGCTAATGTGGAAAGCTTTGTCCAAAATCTCAGTGTAGATGAAAGTATAAGGCATATGGGAATTCCAATGGTATCTAAGTGTGAGTGCTGTCGTCAGGGGGCTTTGGAGGACTTGAATCATGTTCTGTATGGGGGAGAGATGGCTACGGCTATCTGGAAAATTTGTTCTCATGCTTTGGGGGTACCATACATAGTTAACATGTCTTGGAAGGCGACGGTTGAGGCTTGGTTTAGACGCACATCGAGAACGTCACAGCTTGGGAATTTACTTGGGATAATTTCGTGTATTGTCACGTGGAGATTGCGGTGTTGGAGGTGTTCGTCTAGAATGGAGGGAAGAAAGGAATCTGTTGGCGTGGTGTGGAGGTCTATTAAATTTTGGATCAATTGGGATGGTTTAAGATTAAAGGAGAGATCTCGCTTAGGGCGACGGGATGTGGAAACTCTTCAGCTGCTACAACTGCCGATTAAATTACGTAGCAAGGAGAGAGTTATTGCAGTTTCTTGGCATAAACCAGATCATGGTTGGGTCAAGTTAAACATTAATGGAAGCTGCTTACGAAATCCAGATGAGTTGGGAGCTGGTGGTATTTTGCAAGATGAATATGACAATGGCAAATTTGCGTTTGCTGCTCGTCTGGGCAGAGGAACTAACTCAAATGCTGAGTTATGGGCGTTATTATTGGGTTTACGTAAATGCTGTGACTTGGGTGTTGACAATATTATTTTGGAACTTGATTCCTTATTGGTAGTCAATTAGTTGAGAGATGGGAAGTGTAGCTTATGGTATCTGAAGGATTATTGGGATGAAATCCTTGGGATTTTATCAAGTTTGAATTTTTTGTTTCAACATGTTTTTAGGGAAGGGAATATGGCAGTAGATTTTTTAGCTAGGATGGGAAGTAGTGGTTATAATGAAGAATGGATGTTTTTAGATAATATTCCTATTTTGCTTAAGGGCATTATTAGGACCGATCGTAGCGGCTTGCCTTATTTGCGTAAGTCTAAAAAAATTGGTTGAAGGTCTGAATTAGTCCTTTCATTTGGAGTTTATATTTCTTTGGAAATTTCAATTATGTATAAGGTATTCCTTCATCAAAAGTAAGGATTTTTTTAATAAAATTGGGAGGGATTCACTCGTGGATAGGTGAATCTCGGCTCTTTAAGAAAAAAAAAAAAAAAAAATTGTAGACTTTCGTCAAAATCAACATACCTCTATCTCTAAGCCCATCTATATAATGATGATAATGCCATAAGAATATATAATTTAATATCACAATCTAGAATTAATTTAACATATATATGTTTCCAAAGTAAAGAGATGTAGTGTAGAATTATTTTTACTAGTACTGGGTACTGTTCAAGAAAAATTTAAGTCTCAGCTAATTTTAAAGGTGCACGATTTCTCTTTCGACAATAAATTTCGTACAAGTTTACTTTATATAATTTAAAGAGAAATTCTCATAATCCAAAAACTTCAAAAATATAAATACTGAACTTCAAATTCAAAAATCTTATTTATATATGAGAAATAATATTTGCAATCTTATAGTATGAAAGTTTCACACATTTCTTTTAAAAATAGTAGATAATTATAGAATCCATATGAAAATATTTTTTAATGGTGAATCAAAAAATTCCGTTAACCAATATTATATATAAGGCATTAAGTATGACAGTAATGATACTCTTATATCTCATTTACTATTATTTTATTTTGTACACAGTTTTTTTTTATCTTTTTGTTATTTGAATTGGGATTAAAAATTCCATAATATTAACTTCTTGCATAATTTAGAAGAAAATATATTCAATCAACTAACGTAATCATGTAATTTAATTAAAAATAAATTTAATTTTATAAAAAATTAACTCATAAGGTAAAAGAATGTCAATGTTTATAAAATTAAATTTATTTTTAGTTAAATTACATTATCACGTTGGTTGATTAAATTTATTTTCTTCTAAATTTGTGTAAGAATGACATTTTTTTCAGATTTTCAATTCAAATTAAAAAAAAAAAAGGAGAAAGTAAAACAATAAAGAAAATATAAGGGAATCATTATCGTAATTACAAATCGCCCTACTACACCGCCCCTTCGGATTATAAAAATGGCTGCCTAATTTACTAGACCTTACTTTTCGGCAGTCAAATTTAGGGGTGGGCAGCGGGGCCCCGTCCCCCGCTACCCCGCCCCCGTCCGCCCCGCATGGAACACCCCATGCGGGGGCGGGGGGCGGATTGACCCCGGCGGGGCCCCGCCCTGCCCCCCGCTCCGCATGCCCTATTTTTTAATAAAAAAATTATAACTTTTTAATATTTATATAAATAATTTATATAAATATATTGTATATAAATATATACAATTTGTAAAAAAACTTGAATTTAACTTCAAGTTAATGGATTGCCTTGGCCTCCTAGGCCAACCATTATATAGGAAGCCAAGGCAATTCAAAATATAACTCTAATGAGTTTATATTTTTTTTTAAATGTATAAATTTTAATTTATACTTTAAATTATATTATAATTTGAGTCTAAAAAAAAATTTTAAAGGAAAAATTTTTTTTAGACAATATGTTAAGCGGGGGGCGGGGCGGGGTGCGGTTTCATCCGCACCCCCCGGTAGCGAGGCGGGGTATGAAACCCCTTCACCCGCATGCACCATGCGGGTAGCACCCCTAGTCCTTAGATTATAAAATCATGTTACTACCTGAAACAATAATACCCAAAGTTACACAAAGCAGCAAATGCCTTTCACGCCATTGTAATATTTGAACTGGCCCAAAATAATAATTACTAATCATTATTTTTTTGAAGTTTACTCTACCAAATCTGATTGAAATCCTTTGTTTTTCTCTATTTTCTCGCAGTATTCAGTCATTATTTTCCAGGATATGAAATATTACACGTGGGAAGACAGGGTAATGTTAGCACGGCATGGTCGAAACATTGATGATACCCTACAATGGTGGAATACTTGGCCAGATGTGACCTTTAATCGGGTTTTATTGGACGCTGCTCAGTAATTGTGTTGTTGCATTTATTTGTACGTCATTGGTAAGACAGTGGACTTTCTCTCGTAATTTGTACACCGTATTTCCAGTTTGAATGAAGTTTTACATGTTATAAAAAACAAAAAAAGTATAAGGACATGGTTCCGAAACTTCAGGCAATCTAAATTTTCTTTGGTTATGTTTGGAAAATAAGTTTTATTTAAAATTTTTATTTTCATCTCATTTCATTTTTATACTTTTTAAATTTGTATATAAAATATAATAAATAATTCAACTTTTTCAAATCTTAATATAATTTTTTCAAATTTTAATTCAATTTTTTCAAATTTTAAAATTAAAAAATAATATTTTAAACTTTAAAACAAAATACAAAATTCTCATCTCATCCTCTAAACATAATCTAATTATAATTCTATTTTCTTTTTTAATTTTTAGCATAATTACAAAAAAAAAAAAAAGGTACCTGGTGAAATGAAACGACATCGGAGCGAAACCTGGTGCGCTCACCTCTGTCGCACTTGATGGCGGTGGGCACTTGAGGGACGACCAACCCTCCGGGAAGCACGAGGTCTCGGGTCATGGTATGGTCTAGCTCGATCAACCTCGACCCGGAAGGACCCAACTTGCACGACAACAGGCGGATATCGTTGCAGAGATCGTAGCCGAGGCCGATCGCCGCGACAGCTTTCTCGGCCGCGAAATGGGGGTTCAAGCAAGGGCCGTTGGGAGCCATTGATGCCCAGTCTTAGGTTGGATGTTGTGCCCCTCTCTCGATGGGCTTCTAATGTTTTCGTTGAACAAGGAAGACGAAGAAGAAGAAGACAACCCATTGAAGTTTGAGTAGTCTTTGGGTTTTTCAGTATCCACAGCCTGGGAGGGCATTCTTTTCTTCATTTTTTTCTTCATTTCATTAACCACTGAGAGCGACAGGTTTTCTATTGAAAATTCAAAGCGTGGACTGCGGACAATGTACGCGAAGTGCTATTAACGATTCGAACTAGAAGGCGGCTGGCAGGCAATGCTTGTCTGTGTATACGGATCGTGTGCCGGCTGCATTGCGCTGGTCGGATGTTCGGAGTCGGTCGTCCTCGTTAATAAAAAGAG
>QEOT01002571.1:3109-42582 GCA_003123785.1 Pterocarya stenoptera
AAGTATTTTGACCATCTTTCTGAATGTACCATATTTAAAGAAGTGCTTATGATTTTTGTATTATGCTTTATCTTTCACAATTCTGGTTCTAGTTCTATGATGTCACCAGCACATGGGGACTACTTTCATATTATGCTTGTAGAAGTGTCTTTATGTGATAGATTAGTGTTGATTATATTAGGAAAACACCCGACGGTATGTTGGCAGTATAATGCTTTATTTTCTACGTTGGGCACACAAGGACCACTTTTCTGCATTAGTCTACCAACAATCATGTGGTCAGTGTGGAAGGAAAGTTTTGTAAACCAGTTTTGTATTCACTTAATGTCAGGCTAAGGAGCAGAATCAATGTGAACCTCATTTAATTTGTCAACCAGTAATGGAGTAGTCATACCAAGAAGTTGCTTTCCATCGGTCTCTTCATGAGCTGTACAAACGTAAGTGCCTTGCTCTTTTCATTTCTCATGAGCTGTACAAACGTATTTCTGGCATAAGTTCCTTAGCCAACATTGTTTCTCCATTAATATTTATTCCTCTAACAAGTATATGGAAGATTGGATTGGAAAAAATAATGTTGCACTTAATTTTTAACCCCTCTGTAATTTCTTCTGAGTCCACTTTGTTCAAATATTTATCTAATTCTTCAAATAACTCAAGGCACTTGATAAGCAACTTGAGTTTCTTTTGGGCCAAACCGAGAGGTATAATTATTTCTCTTATTGTTGTTGTTCGATGAACTGCCTTAATTCTTTTGGGCTAAAAGTAATAGCAGTATCTTGTGGTGCAAAGAAACTTTGATTAATTTGACTATTATTGGAATAGCGCTGCACTGGAAATCTAAATTTTTGGCTTATAAAAACAGGGGCTGCTTTAGGTACTGGTTTTGCTTCTCTATTTTTGAAAGAAATCAGAGTGTGCTTGAATTTTGTTATTAAAGGGGAGTATTTTGCTTTAGAATCAGTTTAAAGTAAATAACTCTACCCTCAATGCTCTTATTTATGTGAAATGGAAGCTATTTATTTGTTTCTTAGATGAACTTTGTTATTCTTATTCAATAATCACTTGCTGCATGGTTACAGAAATTGAATGAAGTAGATAGAAAAACTTGGAATGACAAAACTATTGAGGCCATAATGGAAGCCGTGTACAAAAAGGAATTGGAGCAATACAAAGAGTATGCTGCTTCAACCTTGGAGCACTATAATTGATGTGTATATTACTTTATATTTGAGATATATGGTTCACATTTATGGTTAGCTTATTTTATTTTGGCATGTATATATTATATTGTTTATATGATTCATTTTGAAAACTTCTATCAAAGTACTTTAGTTAATATTAAGCATATATATTGCTTTGATTTGTAAACTTGCTTTGTAAACTTATATATATATATATAAGGGATCATCAGGATTAATTTTGTGGAATTTTTTTTTTAATTTTGTGAAATATCATTTTTCGTAAAATAAGCTTATTTCCGGCGATTTATAACGCCGGGAAAAAATTTTACCGGCGATTTTTATATTATTTGCGGCGAATAATATTCGCCGCAAATGTTTTCCCAGCGTTTTCTTTAGATCGTTGGAATAGATCTCAGATTTTCCAGCGATTTATTAAGGTTTTGCAACGATTATAATTCGCCGCAAATAAATTTTTCCGGCGATTTAATGGACAAACCGAATAGGTATTTGCAGCGTAAAAAAATCGCCGGAAAAAATAACATTTCACAGCGATTTTTGACATCTGCTGTGGTAAATCAGAAGCAGAGCTTTAATACCGGCAAACATGCAGCGATTTTAAAATCGCTAGGAAAGGTTAATAACAACGATTTTTAGACTTTTCACAACGAAAATAATCGTTGGAAAAAATCTTATTTCTTGTAGTGTCGTCATATTTTAAGAGAAGCCAATATGGTTACGGATTTTCTGGCAAAAGAAGGAACGAAAGGAAGGGTTATAGATTTTATAGGTGAAGATCATGTGCAAGGAAAACTTTGAGGTTTAGTCCGCTTGGATAGACTGGGATGCCCTTCTATTCAAACTTGATGTATAGTTCTTCTTTGATTCTTTGTATCATGGTTAATGTTCATCCGCCTCACTCAGGGTTTTTATAGTAAGAGGCTTAGACCTCATCTTTTACTAAAAATGAAAAAAAAAAAAAAAAACAGAGTATTATGGTATTAATTAAAAATGAATGAACAGGTATGATTTTACTTTAAAAATAAATAAATAAAACAAATTTTTGGGTTACACTATAGCTAGCTAGTCTGTACTGCACACAATTTTTTCTTTTATTTTATTTATTTATTTTGGTTGTAAAAAAGAGATAATAATATTGAATGAGACAAGTGTCACCACCTAGATTTTTCTAGAGGAATCCATAACCATCTAGAGTTTCCTAATCCTTTATAGATTATTCTAGAATCTTGTAGAATGTTGAAGAGTTGTATAGAATACTCTAGAATAGTGTAGAATCCTTGTAAAGAGAGTAGAGTTGTATGGAATACTCTAGAAGAGTGTAGAATCCCTTGTAAGAGAGTCTTGTAGATATTTCTAGAATAATGATCTAGAACATTCTTTCCCTTGGATTGGTGACAAGTGTCACAATCCTAGCCATTCATTGTACCAAGAGGTCCCTATAAATAGAGGGAATCCTCATTTGTACAAAGCACCAAGAAATAAGAGCAACAAAGTTCTCTAGAGCCTCTCTCTCTACTTTCTCACTCTAGATTTGTTCTCTTTTTCTTGAGTCACTTAGAAGGCTTACTTAGGAGTTTTGTGGGGACAAATCCTCCTAAGGCCGCACGGGACGTGAGAAGAAATTCTAAGTCCGTGACGGTTGGTATCAGAGCCTCCAGGTTAGGATGGCAGAACCAAGTGAGATCACCATGGAGCATCAGGAGCCACGAAAAAGCAAGAGGTCGAAGGATTCAACCTCGTCCATGGAGTCTCGTCTCGATGGCATTGAGAAGGCCATAACTAAGATCTTGGCCAAGATTGAGGAATGGGATCAGTCTCACAGGGAGGTGAGCACCCTTGACAACACTGTGACCAGGATGGAGGTGGCGGTAGTGGATGTCAAGGACCGACTTGGCATCGTGGAGCAAAGTTTGGAGGAGCTAGGATTGGAGGGCTAATCTGAATTGCTCAAGGAGTCCATTCTGAGCGCCATCAACCCTACCATTGAGGCACAGCATGTTGAGAATGTTGCCTTCTAAGACCGGGTCTTGGGGGAGCTAACAAGACTCTAGGAGCAAATGGAGGAATACCGCGTCGGTCTGGAGGAGACCAGGGCGGACTGGGCCATGTGCAAGCGGGCAATGGCCAACGGAGGCACCATTGGAGCTGGAATGGTGGCTACACCAAGGGTGGATACCCCTAAACCAAAGGAGTTCGACGGCAAGCGGGATGCCAAAGAACTAGACAACTACATGTGGCACATGGAGCGCTACTTTGAAGCTTTGAACATGCAAGATGAGCATGTCAAGGTACGTACTGCCTCTCTCTACCTTACTAATCTTGCTGGTACTTGGTGGCGTCGTAAGCATAGTGAGATAGAGAAGGGCACTTGCGCCATCAACTCTTGGGAAGAGTTCAAGCATGAACTCAAAAGACAATTCTATCCTGAAAATGTGGCCCTTCATGCGCGGAAGAGAATGAAGGAGTTGAAGCATACTTCTTCTATCCGCAACTATGTTGAGGAATTTTCTGCACTCATGCTTCAAATCACAAACATGAGTGAAGAGGATCTCCTCTTCAATTTTATCGATGGCCTCAAACCATGGGTGGCTCAGGAGCTCAAGCGTCGTGGGGTCAACGACATCTCCACCGCCTTAACAGTGGCAGAAACCTTAGAAGAATTTGAGTATCACAAGAGTATCAACTCTTCAAAACCCAAGTCTTCGAAGGATAATCCCGGCAAAGGTGGGGGAGCAAAGGGGTCTAAGCCACCACAGAACAAGGAACGGGGGGACAGGCCTTTGACAACAAAGGAAAGCAAGAAAGACCATTCCAAAGACAAGAAGCCTAAGGATGCTTGCTTCCTTTGTGACGAACCACATTGGGCCAGAGATTGTCCCAAGAGGAAGGCCCTCAATGCCATGTTGGAATAAAAGGAAGCCCAGGAGACATCGCACATGGGGTGTTTGCAACTTCTCAACTCACTCAAGGCAAACACCAAGCCAACCACCAAGGATGGGTCTTTAATGTTCGTAGAAGTATTCATCAATGGAAAGAAGACTCACGCCATGGTCGACTCAGGGGCTTCTCACAATTTTATCAAGAAGGAGGAGGCCGCACGACTAGGGATTCCTCTCAAGAAGGGTCAAGGATGGTTAAAGACCGTGAATTCTGAGGACAAACCCCTTGAAGGGGTAGCTCATGGGGTGGAGCTACAACTCGGCACTTGGAAGGGAAAGGTGGATTTCTCAGTCACCCCTATGGATGACTTCAATATTGTATTGGGGATGGAATTCTTGAGACAGTTCAATGTAGTGTCTCTTCCCCACTACAATTCGGTGTGCATCCTAGAGGGTGGTCCATGCATGATTCCCACCGTGTCTAGACCAAACACCACCCAACTTCTATCAGCCATGCAATTCAAGAAAGGTTGGAAGAAGGGCGAGGTGTCTTACATAGCCTCTATGGAGGAAGGTGAAGAGAAGATTTCCTCCCCTCCACCCAAGGAGATCCAAGCGGTCCTCAAGGATAATGAGGACGTCATGCCACCAGAGTTGCCCAAGCAACTACCACCTAGGAGAGAGGTGGATCATCAAATTGAGTTAGAGCCCGGTGCCAAACCTCCTGCCAAGGCGCCTTACCGCATGTCACCTCCGGAGTTTGAAGAGTTAAGGAGGCAACTTAGAGAGCTGCTCGATGCCGGATTCATCCAACCCTCCAAGGCACCATACGGGGCACCCGTGCTATTCCAAAAGAAGCATGGGTCTTTACGGCTGTGCATCGACTATCGGGCCCTAAACAAGGTAACCATCAAGAACAAGTACCCCATTCCTTTGATTGCTGACTTATTTGATCAACTAGGCCATGCAAAGTACTTCTCCAAACTTGATCTAAGATCGGGGTATTATCAAGTGAGGATTGCGGAAGGAGATGAACCAAAGACGACTTGTGTAACTCGTTATGGAGCATATGAGTTTTAGTGATGCCCTTTGGCCTCACAAACGCTCCAGCCACCTTCTGCACGCTCATGAACAAGATCTTCCACCCCTATCTTGATCAGTTTGTGGTGGTCTACTTAGATGACATTGTCATCTATAGTTCCACCCTTGAAGAACATGTGGAGCATCTAAGGGTTGTTTTCCGTGTCTTAAGGGAAAATCAACTTTATGTCAAAATGGAGAAGTGCTCATTTGCACTAACTGAAGTCCATTTCCTTGGTCACAAGATCCAAGGGGGAAAACTCAGTATGGAGGAGGGAAAAGTTAAGGCCATTAAGGAGTGGAATCCTCCCACCAAGGTTACTGAGCTTCGATCCTTCCTTGGGCTTGTCAACTACTATAGAAGATTTATAAAGGGATACTCTACTAGAGCATCCCCCCTCACCGACTTGCTCAAGAAAAACAAGGCATGGGAGTGGACATCACGGTGCCAGGAAGCCTTTGATGACTTGAAGGCAGCCATCATGGAGGAACCGGTTTTGGCTCTACCAGATTGCACCAAGAACTTTGAGGTGCACTCAGATGCATCGGATTTCGCCATTGGGGGAGTTCTCATGCAAGAAGGACACCCCATTGCATATGAGAGTCGCAAACTCAATGAGACTGAAAGGCGATACACGGTGCAAGAGAAAGAGATGACAGCTATCATTCACTGCCTTAGGGCTTGGCGACATTACTTGCTTGGCTCTCGCTTTGTGGTCAAGACAGACAACATTGCCACTAGTTACTTTCAAAGTCAGAAAAAGCTAAGTCCAAAACAAGCTAGGTGGCAAGACTTCTTAGCAGAATTTGACTACGTCTTGGAGTACAAGCCTGGCAAGGCCAACGTCGTTGCTGATGCCCTTAGTAGGAAGGGCGAGCTTGCCCATATTAGTAGCACATAAGGGGAGACAATAGAGATAATCCGTGAAGGCTTGATGCACGACCCTCTAGCCAAGAATCTGATGAATATGGCTACGGAGGGGAAGACCAAGAGGTTTTGGGTAGAGGATGGGTTACTCTACACCACCAGACGGCGACTATATGTTCCAAAGTGGAGAAAGCTACGAAGGAACCTTATCAAGGAGTGCCATGATTCCTTGTGGGCTGGACATCCCGGTCAACGTCGCACTCAACCCTTATTGGAGATCTCTTACTACTGGCCACAGATAAGAGATGAAGTGGAACTCTTCGTAAAAACTTGTCTTGTGTGCCAACAAGACAAAGTGGAGAACCGAAGCCCAGCCGGTTTATTGGAACCACTACCCACTCCTTCTCATCCTTGAGAGAGTATTAGCATGGATTTCATAGTGGCTCTCCCTAAATCAGAAGGATGTGGTACCATCATTGTTGTGGTGGATCGGTTTTCTAAGTATGCCACTTTTATTGCTGCCTCTAAAGATTGCTCAGCCGAGGAGACAGCCAAGCTATTCTTCAAACATGTGGTTAAGTATTGGGGCTTACCACAAAGCATCATCAGTGATAGAGACCCCCGCTTCACAGGAAAGTTCTGGTCAGGACTATTCAAACTTATGGGGTCGGCTCTACATTTCTCTACCAGCTTTCACCCACAGTCAGATGGGCAAACTGAGAGGGTGAATGCCTTGTTGGAGCTATACTTGAGGCACTTTGTGAGTGCCAACCAGTCTGATTGGGCTAAGTTGTTGGATGTAGCTCAATTCTCCTACAACTTACAAAGGAGTGAGTCTACAAATAAAAGCCCATTTGAGGTTGTAATGGGGCAACAACCACTCACTCCCCAGTCATTAGAGACAAGCTATGCGGGGAATTGTCCGACAGCCTTCAAGGTTGCTAAGTCCTGGAATGAACAGCTGGATGTAACTCGCTCCTACTTAGACAAAGCAACCAAGAAAATGAAGAAATGGGCTGATAAAAAAAGAAGACCCATGGAGTACCGCATAGGAGACTTGGTGTTGGTAAAGATCTTGTCAAGCCAACACAAGTTCACAAGGAAGCTGCACAAGGGACTGGTACGACGTTATGAAGGACCCTTCCCAATCATCAAGAAAGTAGGGAAGGTCTCCTATAAGTTAGACTTGCCCTCCAAATTCAAGTTTCATCCGGTCTTTCACGTAAGCTGTTTGAAGCCATATTACGGTGACGAAGAAGAGCCCACAAGAACAGAGTCTAAACGAGCACTGTTGGGCATAACTACCACTTTTGACAAAGAAGTCGAAGAAATCTTGGCAGGTCGTGTGATTAGACGAAAGAGTCATAAACCACGCCAAGAATACTTAATCAAGTGGAAGGGATTGCCCGCAAGCGAGACAACTTGGGAACCAAAGGAGTCGTTGTGGCAATTTGAAGATCAAATCCGAAGGTTCCACGAAGACACCGCGTCGAGGACGTCGCGAAGCTAGGTGGGGGAGAGTATCACCACCTAGATTTTTCTAGAGGAATCCATAACCATCTAGAGTTTCCTAATCCTTTATAGATTATTCTAAAATCTTGTAGAATGTTGAAGAGTTGTATAGAATACTCTAGAATAGTGTAGAATCCTTGTAAAGAGAGTAGAGTTGTATGGAATACTCTAGAAGAGTGTAGAATCCCTTGTAAGAGAGTCTTGTAGATATTTCTAGAATAATGATCTAGAACATTCTTTCCCTTGGATTGGTGACAAGTGTCACAATTCTAGCCATTCATTGTACCAAGAGGTCCCTATAAATAGAGGGAATCCTCATTTGTACAAGGCACCAAGAAATAAGAGCAACAAAGTTCTCTAGAGCCTCTCTCTCTACTTTCTCACTCTAGATTTGTTCTCTTTGTCTTGAGTCACTTAGAAGGCTTACTTAGGAGCTTTGTGGGGACAAATCCTCCTAAGGCCGCACGGGACGTGAGAAGAAATTCTAACTCCGTGACACAAGGGAAGCTTTCCTTCAATGAAATTCCTCTTTTTCCATCAGATGGAGCCAAAATCTTTCCTATTCTTGCGAAGAATTTCAACCGAGCTAGCTACAAAGATCATTTATTTATTGATGGTTTCTTTGATCGTGACCTCTATATAATATAATCAATAAAAAAAATAAAGAAACAAAGAACATCGTCTTCAATCCATAATGGTTTTTATCTATTCCTTGGGAGATTCTGGTGGCTAGATATAATCAAAGGAGGATGATCTCTCCCCTCTGCATATATGTTCACACTGCCCTGCTTTAAAAATGTGTTGTTCCCTAAAGATTAATCTGCTTCTGCTCAACAAAAGTCTAATGTTCTTCGGTTTAATTTGACTGCTAGCTTCAAGTATTTATATTTTTTTTGTTGATTAATCGTGGCTGCAAAGAACATCTATTTACCCTCTGGCCTATCTGCGATCTTCATGACCAACAATAATGAGCATTTACCATCTTTACAATACTGTTGGAGTACTTATAATGATCATTTGTTATATCTACAAAGTAATTCATCACTCTAAACCTGGAAGCCCTTAGCAAAGAGTTTCTACTCCATGCAGCAACTTATTTATATACAGTGAGTGTGTATGTGTATTGACAACTTATTTATACACATACACGCACAATCATTTACAAGACCACCATGCACTAATTCACTCCCTGGTCTCGTGCGTGCTTGCGTGCCCTTAGCATCATTGTCGTCTTGAACCACACGTAACCTCTGAGCCCCGGCCAAGCATTGCAGCCTGCCTGAACTGGACTGCAGGTAATCTGTTATACAACTTCTGAAACACAAGCCAGCTTCAAGCATGCAGCCTCCACCACTGTAGATCACCTTCTCAACCACAGGTTCCCCTAGATCCAAGTACAAATAATATTTACATTTTTTCTTTTTCTTTTTCTTTTTTTGGCCAAGTCAATGATTATTGACAGTCTTATTACAAATTTACAAGCAGCTCCAATTCTTTCTTCTTCTTTTTTTCCTTTTCTCCTTGATTTGTACAAGAATGCTGAACCAAATATCACCTCTGATCCAACAACACACAGAACTTAAATATTTACTAAATCATTTAAAAGCATGATGAAATATCGAGCCCATGTCTATGAATATGTGTCACTTCCAACGTGATTCAAGGTCGTGGCTTGTTGTGGTGATAGCACTGGGCCTGGGAGAATTCTCTCCATCACAAAGATCCAAAGTATTGACCTCCCATCCACCTTCTCTCCAGTAGGTAGAATAGACTTCTGGGATGTGAGCTACCTTCCAATAATCACTATCCTTTACATCTGGACGAAGAGTCTGGATAAACTCTTCGGGCATGTCAAAAAATTCAAGAACTTTCAACTTGGTCAGATGTTCAATGCCTACCGGCACCATCTTCAGGAATTCACACCGCTGGATAATTAGCTTTTCAACACAAGGCATTGCTCCCGCCTCCACTTGCACGCATCTAAGTTCATTGAATTGATCAAGGCCTAAAACCTTAAGCTTGTTGAACCCACCCTTCCTGAAATACAACGTGTCTCCCTCATAAACCTGAAGTAATTCCAGGTGTACAAGATTGGGCAATTTTTGAAGGAGCACAAGTGGATCTTCCTTCAGTCTACTCCATTTCAGATACAATCTGACCAGTCCATGTAGTGATGGTATCCATGGAGGTAATGTCTCCAAACGTCCTCTCAAATACACCCGCTGGATCAATGGAGGCGGAGAAGAAAGGTGCTGCAAATCAAGAATCTCTTCCTCCTCTATTGAAGTTAGAGACAGGGCACGAAGGTTGGTCAGTTTTTTTAGGGATGAACATAGAGATTTCCCATCTTCTTTTCTCAGTTTTACAATTCCTAACCTCCTAAGTTGGTACAGTTTCCCTAGCTCCATCATTATAGCGCCACCACCTTGGTTTGCTTCTATGAAACAGAGCTTCTGTAGTGATCGTAGAGCTCCTATATTTCCTTGGACCTTAAAACCATATCGAGAATGAAAATATTCGTAAGACTCAAGTTTGAAATGATATACAAGGAGATGTCGAAGTCGATGGAGCTTCAAGATCTCAACAGGCAGTTCAGTGACGCGGGAATGTTTAAGATCCAAAGTCTCTAGGTACTGGAGCTTCCATATAGTTCCTGGAATGGTTTTAACCTTGGTTCCCTTCAAGCTTAGATATTTCAAATAAACCAGGTTTTCAACATCATTTGGAAACCTTTTTAAACGTGATTCTTGCAGATCTAAAACATTTAGCAGCTTAAAACCACCAGGAAACAAGCTTTGTATGTCCAGCTTTTCTACCACCCAAAACATGAACAAAGAACGGAGTCGAGAAACAGACCTGTTTTCTTGTACGTTTTGCAGTGTGTTATGTATAGATAGGCGTCGAACCTTATCCGGCCACATCACGTTCTGATCTTTAGCAATGGAGGTGAAGTTCTGATCTCTAGACTTCGACACAATTATCTCCCGCAGCACATCATGGACGCGATACGTTTTGACCCTTCCATCACTGGTTATGGATGCCACTTGCAACAAACCTCTATTCAAGAGTTCGTTGAGGTAGTCCTCTGCAACTTCTTCCAGTGTTTTCCCTTCTTTGGCTTCGATTAATCCCTCCGCTATCCATAACCGAATCAGCCTCATTTGCTCGATCCGATAGTCCTCTGGGAAGATGCTCAAGTACAAGAAACAATCTTTTAGGTAGTAAGGCAAGTCGTTGAAACTTAGCGAAAGTACTTTCTTCAGATCCTGCAGTTTGTCATTGCCATCAATTTCAGCCCCAAGACTACGGCCAACGACATCCCACTCGTCAATCCTACGCGTGTCTTTTGTTGCCAAAACGCCACTGATTGCTACAATTGCAAGGGGCAGTCCCTCACACTTTCTTAAAGTATCTTGACAGATATCCTTCAAATAAGTAGGGCATGCGTTCCCTTGAAAGGTTTTCTTACAGAAAAGATCCCAAGATTCCGTTGGGGACAAAGGCTTCAAGTTGTAAACCTTACCTAGAGATTCCACACCGGAAGAGGAACTGCAGGCCACACCAGCATTACGTGTAGTGAGCATTACTCGGCTGCCAGAGTTGTTGTTAGGCAAGGTATATTTGAGAACATCCCATTCATTCAAGTGCCACACATCATCTAGAACCACCAAGTACCTGCTTTTCTTGAGCAAGTCCTTGATTATTCTCCTCAGCCGGTCGTTGTTCATGTCGTCCAATCCTTCTGGAACTGGTCTGCTGACTACACTAAAGAACTGTCGAATCATGTTTTTGAGGAGTTCTTCTATCTTGAAAGATTGAGAAACAGTGACCCAAGCACGCCTTTTGAAATGTTTCTTCACTTCTTTATCATCATAGACTTGCTTTGCCAACGTAGTTTTGCCCATTCCTCCCATTGCAGCCACAGAAACCACTTCACGTCTATTGCCACCCTTCACCAGCCACTCCACTAGCTGCTGCTTAGGTTCATCGATCCCCACCAAATCAGTCTTGTCTAGAAGAAGAGCATCGCCTCGACGGTCTTGCCATGTATTTTCTGCACTCGTGTAGCCCGAACCATGTTTGATTCTTGTGAATCTGGGAAGCAGACTCCCGTGAACTTGGCAAAGATTTTTTATTCTGGATCCGATGGCTTGTAATTCAGAAATAATACGATAACGAGCTTTAATGTTCTTGATACAACAAGAGAATTTGTGGAAAGCCCCATAGAATCCATCTGCATGATCATGTGCTTGAAGAAGCATGAATTCATCAAGAGCATCTTCAGTTTCATAAGCGATTTCTCTTATTTGTTTAACCCGCACTTTGAATTCTACGTCACTTTCTTCCAACGAATCTGCAATCTTCAGGAAAGCTCTCATACGCTCTAGTTCTCCTCTCAGATTCAGAACGTCTTCCGGATCCCCTTTCAAGAGTTGCACCTCATTTTCAACAAAGCGAGCAAGCAGCTTGTCAAGCAGAGAGCTAACAGCGCTATCTGCCATTAATTCTTTGATCTCTTCAGTAACCTTAATCAATCTCTCCAAAGTTCAAGACATCTCCACTTTTAACTTTAAGATACCCTTCGGCGCTTGCCAATGCTAGTTGTGGTCATGTAGTTGAACTATATATGTGGCTATCATGCATGTTGATATTCTTTGGTTCTTTCCTCCTTTAATTCATCCTGGCCACTCCTTTGATAATATATATAAGATCGTACGTTGACTCGTCAATGCTCTTTAAAATTAATGCTTATAAGCATAGCTTCTTAATTTCTATGACCTTCGAGAAGAATGTGATATATATGTAAAAGAATGCAGCCTTCTTAATTAATGCTTTATCTGTAAATCTCTAGTATTTTTGGTTTTGTTATCACGGTATTCCTCCGTCATAAGTGAGGGCTATTAATAAAATTTGGACGGGTCACTATTAGACATGTGGCCTCCGGCTCTTTAAAATTTTAAAAAGAGAAGAAGCAATTCATGTCATGAAAAGCTAATTTAAGAAAAATATTAATGCAACCTAATTTTATTATATTAATTGCAAAGCGTCAGCTGTTTAAAAGATCATTTGTCTGACTGTGTTTAATTAGGGTCTTATTGGATGAACCCTAATTAATAATGGGTAGAGTTAGAGCTGTTGCTATTGATCCTAATTAAATTAGATAGTCAATTATAAGTGATCATATATATAATTAATGCATGATGCCTTCGTTATAGTTCTTGTACTAGGCCCTAGTTGCCAATTTTGGCTAATATTAATTGGTGATGCTCCTGCCTCCTGGCCTGGAAAATCATATTATAGGTATGATTTTCTTCAATTATCTGTCCCTATTGGTATGATAAAATTGAGATCTTCTTCAATTATATGTAATTATTGGATGGTCGAATTCGGATAGAGATCATTCGCAACATGATCACGCTAGAATGATCTACGCGTGCACATATCTCCATCCGAAGTACTCCACCCGTTCGATCGGTTCAACTATATATAAAAATATATAATTGACTATATGTACTAATTAGAGGATAAGAAAGAATCTGCAGTAGTACTAGGAATTTTTTGCATCATGTCTATGTATAACACGTTTTCTTTATTTATTTTTTCTTCATTTCGAAATCACGCGTATACGTACGTAATAATATTGAAGCCAATAGTCAAGAGGGAGGCCGTGAGGTGGGTTAATATGATTGAGTCGAGAAATAGTTAGTAATTAAGTTACTGATAATTTCCAAAACTTGTGTGGGAATTGAGCTTCAAGTCTTCATTGATTTAGTAAATTGATTTTTAATATTAGCTAGTAGTACATATAAAAATAATAATAATATTGGAAGTGGACCTTTCACTAAAATTAATTAACCTGCATTTCTAGGAAAATTACAGCCCCGATCGACCTGCATCATGTACGTGTCTTATATATTCTTCTAGCTTGTAGGCAAAGCAACGAAATCCCCACTAGTCAAAGTCAGCCGGCCATGAAGGAAAATGTTTAGATATTGCCTGCTTGCTCGATCTTCTTTTTCATTTTTTGTTTCAAGTAAAAATTAAAAAAAAAAAAAAACTGTTCATGAAGCTGTATGTTCTTTTCCCATGAAATTCAAAGGTAGACTTTAGAAACGCGTGTGTTGAATTTTCATGCATGCCTCGCATATGGTACCAAATTATATTTCATGTCCATGCATATGCCTTAATTTGCAGATAACAAAACAACGAGGAGAAAAGTTGTATTTTTTTTATGAAGTGACACTATCACATATTAATTATATATATATATATATAGTTGGTTTTAAAATAACTCTATAAATATAACTAATAAAAAATACTTGATTTTAGTGGTTCTGATTCACTACTCTTTCATCCTCTATATCCTCTAGAAGGAAGGAAAATAAGAGAAATATTTCTGCGTGCTCAAGATATATAAAAGATATTACAAAGGAATGCATTAATGACTCAGTCCCTTGAAAAAGGAATCCAACTCATCGAGATGCCATCGAAATCTATAACTAACATGAAAAAAATATTTTTTAATAGTAAATTTCATTCTTTTTTTTAAAATGAGTGCGTAATGCTTGCACGTCCTATAACTATATCTATTATTACTCTTTATATAAATGTATCATGCAGTAAAAAAGTTGACTCCCGGCCCTCAATACAATTGTTGGTTCTGCTACTATGTTTTATATTGAGATTTGTAAAAGTAGTACTGTGTAGTATAATTGAAAATTCATTTAGGTAAAATTTTGTAAGGTTTTTATTTTTTGTGAAAGTTTTTTTGATTTTTGCAAAATAGAAAAAAAAATAGTATTCCAAAGATATTTGCAAGTTAAAACTTTCTGAAAATTGAATATAAAATTTTTAAAATAGGAAAGTTAATTATAACTTTCAAACATTTTTTTAGGCAGGTGACTCAGTTAATTTTTGAAATGGAGAGGCAGATCAGATCGGAGAGAATCCATTAATGTGTTCTTTAAGTTATTCTACAACCAGTACTTTAGAGTCAAAAACAAATCTCTCCCTCTTTCCAATCTGTACTCCTTAAAGAAAGTTAACAAGTACGATCTTGGTTTCAAGCTGCTTCATTTGATGTGAAAATTAAAGAAAGTCAAAAACAAACATTAATGGGCTATATATATAATTAAGTATAGGATTGCTTGTTGTAAATCAAATCTTAACAAATTTAAGGCAATCTCCAAGTTGTTGACTTCTCATATTAAAGATCTATTTTTGTCATTTTCTATATATTCATGTACACCTCCCTTGGGCCTCCCTGATTTTGCTGAGTTTAGCCTTGTTGTGTGGTTTGAGCAATATTTCCTACAATATTTGTCCTGTATAGGAGTTGTTGGGATATAAAAAACCTTTGAACTCATTTCATTTTATTATTATAATTTTTTAAGATTTTTATATAAAATATAATAAATAATTTAATTTTTTTAAATTTTAAAATTAAAAAAAATATATATCAAAATAAAATTATTAAAAAATATATTAAAAATAATATTTTAATAATATTTTATTCAACTTTTATCTCATTTCATTATCTCATTTTAACTCACTATCCAAACCTCCTATAAGATTTATAAACTAATCCAACGCAATATAGCCGTCAATATCTTGGAACTTAATATAGGTAAAATGATATATAACGCAATATGTATTTAAAATAAAAAATATATATTAAAAAATAATATTTTATTCAATTTTTATCTCATATGATCATCTTCTTTTAACTGATTATCTAAACCTCCTTTAAGATTTATTTACTAATCCAACGCAATATGGCATCAATTTCTTGGAACTTAATATAAATGATAACGACTTTTCTTTTATTTATTCATATAAATAAGCTAAAATGAATAGATGAAAAAGGATGGAAAGTGAATGCATTACTTTCTTTGTGTATTTGTGTGGACAGATTTTCTTCCAAATTAAAATCATCCGAGTCAATGATAACCCAAGAGATCAAGGCACGTGCCCGCCTCCATAGCCAAAGAGAAAAATAGAAATTAAAATGCTTCCGATCGTTAATTCTCATCAATACGTACATAGCTTAAACCTTAAGCCAGCTTTCAGACTGGCTGCTATTAATGTTTCCCTAATTAATGTCATATCCCACATGTCAGATAGACCATATCTCAATGGCTTCGGGTACTTGATAATTGACTAAGAAAACATGGGATTAAAGCATTCATGATTTGTCTCCTATATTTATTTGCGTTTCTCATGTAATATTTGTAAAAAGATTTTTATTGGATATCTCGCCGGCCTCTCTTTAGCAACTACTAATGTATGATTTGCTTATAAGGAAGGGAGATTGATTTGTTAAGTTTGGCAGAGATTTAGACCAAAGAACTTCTTAACATCTTATTTCTCTCTACAGTTTCAAATAAAGTTGATAATTGGCATTGTCGTGCTGAGTTCATGCCGTGTTAAATTGGGTTCAAGTCATATATGAATCAACCACAACTCAACTTATTTAACTAAATGAATCTTCGAGAAGAATATGCTAATTTCATATTGAGTTCACATCAATGTTATGAGTTATAATAAAACTTGTCAATTACAAATATCATATGTCAGTTTCAAGTTGCATCAAGTCAAATTCATATCATAAATCAAGTTGTTAGAATTGTATTAATCAATTATATATATATATATATATCAATTGTGTGCTATACAAGGTGCCTATATATATCAATTCATATCAGTTGTTAGGATATCAGACTATAACCGGATCTGGATCCCGATTTTAAAAATTAGGCAATTATCCGCCCAGATAAAATCGAAAATAATCCGGAAGGTAACCGGATTTAAACCCAGATAACCAGGTTGTAATCGAATATCCGAGTTTATCACCTGTTTTTTTATGTGAACTGGATATCCGGATTTATAATACTTTTTTTTTTTTTACTTTTAAAAATGTTTTTATAATAGTTTTCTTTTTTTAAGTCTGATATCATGTTTAATACCCATATTTTTTAAAAAAAGTATTATAAACACTTTTTAAAAAGGTTTTTTTTTTTTGTTTTTAAATCTTTTTAACAATTGAAAAGGCTTTTTTTTATAGGCCTTTATGTTTATTATTATTTTTATACAAAATAAATAATAATATACCAATACACACACAATACATGCATACTACATATTACATTGTTGTTTACATCAATTTACAAAGAACAAAATAAATAATAACAAATCACAACTAATTAGACTAATACAATGCATAATACTATATATTACATATGTACTGTATCTTCTTCAAAATATGCAGATCAAGTATAACAATATATAAGATGAGCTTCAATTAAATAAGTCCACCTCCTCATCTATTCTCTTCCAGGTCCGAGGCATGTCTATCACTGACTTTGAGCATATGGGACAGCAGTATCTGTGTGATGTAACAGAGTCAAGTTCAAGAGCAAACATAAATGTTTTGCCATATAAACAAATAAAACTAAAGCAATAAAAAGTCGAGATTTCTTACAGTTGTCCTGAATTCAATCAAAAGCATACATGGCTCACAGAATCTAATTCAACTGGGTGGGTTCTAGCTGTACTCAGCTTTCTAAACCTCCCTCCCCGTCTGGCCTGTACAGGTGACATGTTTGAGGTTAAGAATCCTAAGATTATAATCATGTTTTCCAACTCTGAGGAACAAACTACAACTTGATTAAAGGGATTTATTTACAATAAAAAAAAAATGAAGTGCCAGCAAATATTTCATACAGCATGCAATGCTTACTGAATAGTGGTAAAGAGCTAGCCACTTTACGTACTGTCTCTTTCATTCCTTTTGTCTGATTTTGTTTTGAAAGCAACTGATCTTTCCTTAGCTTCTCTCCTCCCCCGCTCACTGCCATCATCTCCTAATACAGCACAACCAAGAAAATTAAGACAAGTAATTGTCAAGAACTTGCTACTCAAAGCTAAAATCTATAAGAACAATAAAGCAGCTTAGAGATCTGACAAGCATGTACAGATCTTATATTTTTAAATACCTCAGAGTTTTCAATTCAAAATTTGGAGGCTAGATTTACCACTTCCCTTCTATATTCAACAAGCATCTACAGATCACCCTATCAATAGATTTTAGAGTCTCCTTCACAAACTATTTCATAAAATTTGGTTCAGTTATGTTTAGAACCAAAAAAGTACGAGTAATTTGTGGTGGGATAGTTACCTTAATTTGTGGTGGGATAGTTCCTTAATCATGTCTGAGCTCAAGAACCAAAAAACCAATTAGTGATCTGACAAATGTCACTCTACCCAAAGTAATGATAATTGAGGGTCCAGAACTATGTCATGGATTTACTGTCACTTTACATGGAACTGCAGTTCACAATCAAATGACCTTCTTAAATTGGGTTTGGATATCGAGAAGTGGTGAGAAGTGGTAAGAAATGTTGTAAAATATTATGAGTAGAGATTGGAGTAAGTTTATAAATTTTATTAAAAGTATTTGAGTTGTTTAGATGTATGAAATATGTTGAGTTATTGATTTTTGAGTAGGTAGTTAAAAAAAGGTATGGATCCCATTAATAATTGATTTTTTTAGTAATGATGATGAAATGATAATTTTATTTATATATTTTAGTTAAAAAAATGATGTGAAAAAATTTTTTTTAAAATTTTATGTTTTTTTTTTACATCATTTTTTTAACACTTTTAAATATTATTAAAAAAAGAAAAAAAATTCACAATATTATTAAATAATATTTTCTTAATCACTGCATAAAAACCAATCTAAAAAAATAATAATACTTAGTTTTTTATGTGAATTACTAATTTCTCTATCTATTGCGAGGTGCTGATGAAGTAATACTTAGGTTGGGTTTGGATAGACAGTTTAGATGAGATGAGATGAGATGTTTTGAATAGTAGTTGAATAAAATATTGTTAAAATATATTTTTTAGTATTATTTTTATTTTAAGATTTGAAAAAGTTGAATTGTTTATTATATTTTTGTATGAAAATTTGAGAAAGTTTAAATGATTGAAATAAGAGGAGATCAGATAGTTGTATTGTGTAACCAAACATAGCCTTAATTTTTCTAAAAATTTTGAATTTTTAATTAAGTAAATGTTATTCTTGTTTGATGTGATACATTTAAATATATTATTTATAAAGTGAAGTCAGTGGCGGGTGATGTACGTGTGCGTGGTCCCAACTTCCTACGTAATGTATGTCGAAACAGTAAAGTCACATAGGAAATTCTTTAAAAGAAATGCATTTCTCATTTGGATGGAAGAGTATCTTCATCCGTACGAGAATTGCTCAGTGTACTTCAGAGTAGTTGGACACCCAAACTAGCCCTAGTGCACTGGGATTAGTACAGATCCCGCTAAGAGCAGTAGAGCATAGGGTTGTTCATTCGGATCGAGTTTTTTTCAGCTCGGTCCAGAATTCGAAAAATCGAATTTCGAAATTGGATTTTAAATCCGAAATCTAGGTTTACAACCCGAAACTTTTTTTTTTTTTTTTTTGAACTTTGAATGTTTTGATGTATAAAATATTATGATAATATAATTAATCTTGCCATTCTATCTAATTCCTAAAAGAACCCAGAAAGTTGTATGTTCTACAACGCCATCTGCAAAGCCACTCTTTTTCAAGCGTTAATCTATTGCTAGTGTCCAACTGCAATGCCAAGGAGCGACATAGCTTGAAACAAGCACACATATTCAGCAAATATTCCATGACAACTTTGTATTTTAGCCCAAAACATGGATTCCCACGCTATATCCGCAAGGATGAGATATCTAAACGAATTCCTCTTCCACCAAGTCAAATCTCAAACTTGGGTGTTTTTGGATCAATCACATTTGACAAATACCTATCCACCTCCGAGTTAAATACCGAACTGTTTTGCTCCTTGAGATATTACTGTAGAGTTGTATCAAAATCTTCACAATCTAGGTCATTACCAATAATACTTGAGGAACTTTTATGGGCCATATATGATCTTCCACTATCTAGCCCATGAAACTTGTGGTATTGCTCAATCAAACGATTCATGAGCAATCTCACTTTGGTCTCATTTTATCTCCCCATTTATCCCCTTTGCACATTTTCAACCAATATGCCCAGGCTATAATCTTATATCGAGGGTCAAGGATAAAATTTATATAAACAATCAAGTTCATCATATCTGTGTTTTCCCAATATTTATCAAACTTAAATTTCATATTAGACGACATGCTCATCAACATACATTCTCACTCAGACACATTTTGTTCAAAATGGACTCAATTGTACAAAATTGCTGAAATAGCATATTTAAGGTCACATATAATGACCTGGAGATTTTCAAGGTGCATGGCATAAACAACTTATGGAAACTTAATAAAAATTTAAGCCATTTGCCAATGCTCATAGGGAGGCACCAAAAGTTGTGCATCCCTCATTCCTATTAATACGAAAGTTTTTTGGTATTTTTCAGCAATACTCAAGATTAGATATGTGGAGCTCCATCTGATAGGAATATCTAGACACCATTTTCCCACACTCAATGTTCAGCTTGTTTGCACATGTTTTAAACATATCAAGTCTCCAGTGAAGACCTCACAAATCTTATTCCCTCTCTAATATTATTTACTGCATCATGTATATTTTTTAAACCATCACCTACAAATGTGAATCATTCATCCAAGCCAGATTTTTTTCTGCCCGGTCCAGAACCTGGTTATCCGGTTCCTGGTCTAGCCCGAAGAACCCGCATCACCCTAACCCAGCCCAATTCGAGCCGATTACGATATTAGAGCCCGGGTACCGGATCTTAACCCCGATACCCTGTTTTAATAAAATAAAAAATTTGACCTCGTGTGATTAGAAATCGTAACGCCTCATTTTGCCTAATCCTATCTCTGTGCTCTCCTCTCCTCTCCTGTCTCACCCCCTCAAGCCATGTAACCCTAGCCTTCTCCTTCAAGTTTTGCCGCCGTCTCTCTCTCTAGCCATTGCCGCTGGCCAGACTTTCGATCGGTAAGTCTCTCTTCTCTCTCTCTCTCTCTCTCACATCAATCAATAAGTTTCTCTTCTCTCTTCTCTCGATCTCGATCTCGATTTATGAGCAATGCCTTTGAACAAATCTTATGTGGGTATAGAGTATATGCAGTTATTTTGCTAGATTTGCTCTTTTTTGTTAAACATGGGTTTTGATTTTTTTTTTTTTGAAGTTTTTTAGGATTTACGTTCTGATACCCCGTATTTTAGTGTATTTTTTTTAATTGAATGATTATTTAATTTAATTTAAATATTGGTTCTCTTATTTTAATTTATCGTGTTTATTGTTGGGTTAATCTTCAATTTTTAAGTTGTGAAATTATTTTTAATGTGTCTTTCTTGTTATTAATTATTATTTATTATTTGGAGTGCTCTTGATTTTAATTTATTTAATTTATGGACTTTAATTATTTTATTTTATTAATATTGAGTTGTAATGTTTTTATTTTTCTCTTATTTATTTTTATTGTGTCTTTTTCTTTTGTTGGACTCATTATTTTTGGACTAGGCTTGTTTGAATTCTTTTTATTTTTATTTTATTTTTTTCCTTGGGCCCAACCCGTCAGACTTCAACCCAGCCCACTAATTTCCTCCAAACGGCGCCGTTTTGGTCTAGTCTTAGGGCTTCTTCTCTTCTTTTCTTCTCGCTTCTCCGGTGCGCCGACTGCTTCTTCACCTCACTTCTCTACTCAGTTTTCATCCTCTCCTTTAACCCGTGCGACAGCTGCTTCTCTTCTCCTCCTCCATTTTTATTTTCATTTCTTCCTACTGTTTTTCATAGGGTTGCCGCAGCCTACCTTATTGCACCTCCACACCACTTTAACCCCCTCCCATTCACTGTCGTCAGCACCTTCACATCCAACCGCCAGCCATGGGTTGCCTAGCCATGACCACCAAGCTATCGTTCAACTCCAGGCCACTTCCTCGCCACCACGGATAGCACCATGTGAGACGCCGAGCACACGGATCCCACGGCAAGAGATTCACCCACGCTCGGCCAAAAGCCAGCTTGCACCTTCACGGTTTTACTCAACCATCACACGGAAACTGCAGCTTCCCAAGGAGGCATGATGCTCTTCCACAACGCTGCCATACTCCACCACCGTGAACCCACCAGTGAAGCCACCGTTAGCCATCCTGCAAAACCACTGCTCCTCACTCCCGAAACAGAGGAAGTGTTTCCTCCACCGTGAGCTATTAACCTGCCAACCCACGCCGCCAGCCGTCGTCCCGTCACCCCTTGTCTGCCGCACGCCACCTCAGTCTCTCGGTAAGCCACCTGCACCCCCTCGCCGTATCCCCCTCCTTCGGCTTGCTCTCCCTCATCTCGCCTCTCACATTATCTCCCTCTCCCTCTTTTGGTTTTTTTTGTCAGCACTCTCTCTTTTTCTCTCTCTGTGCGACGCCGTCGGGAAGGTCACCACCACCTCAGCCCAGCATCCGTTGTGCTCCCACGGTGCCACTGCCTCGCTTTTCCGTAGTGTAAGTCCCTGTTGTCGCTGTAGCTTTTTTATTTCTGTGTCTTTATTTTCCGTTCACTGCAAGTTTCCCTTATAAATTATATATATATATATATATATATATGCTAGTACGAACGAAACGTCCCTTGGACGTTTGCCCAGCGGAGAAAAAATATATATTTAATTTGATCCGGTTTGGAATACCTCAAATATGACACTATACATAGTTAGTATTGATCAAGACCAAGCATAGGAAACTAATCACTTTATTTATTGCTAGTAAAGAGCGATCAGAGAGATAAAAAAAAAAATCCTTTTATCAGTCGATATCTCCTTAATTCCCTCCTAACTCTCTTATTTTCCTTCCACTCATTTCTCGCTTTCTCTCTCTCTCCTCTTCTTCTGTCTAACCATTAAGGATTGATTAAGGGTTGGTTTGAAGGGTAAGATAAGAATTTTTAGTTATAAATGAAAATTTAAAAAATTATTTTTTAATAGTATTATTGTTTTAAGATTTAAAAAAGTTGAATTGGAATTTGAAAAAATTAAATTATTTATTATATTTTATATAGAAATTTTTTAATATTATCTTTTAAATGTAACTATTAGGTCTGGAAAAAATATGGAAAAAGCCATAAAAAATATAATTGAGAAGAACAAATAAGTTATTAACTACGTAATTTTTTTTTACATCTAACTGCTGTGAGCAAATTATGCAATAAATAATAAAAAAATATAACTCAAAAGAAAGAAATGAAAATAAGAAATCGTACCAGACATGCAAACCGGGAGATGCACAGACCAAGTTTTCATAAATTGAAAGATGTTTCGATTTTGATAAATAGGTAAATTCGTGCGTTCAAGAAGACCAAAATAATATATAAAACGGCCAGATTAGCATTGCAAGGAAAAAGACTAAAAAGTAACTTGGCGAACAAATGAAGAAAAGCACAAAATAGGAAAATTGAAAATAAACGAAAGGATAAAAATGTAAAAACAGCAATAAAAGAAGATAATTGAGGGATAGAGGGATAAAGAACAAAAAAGTTGTCGGCAGGAAGAAGCAAAAAAGGTGGAAGGGAAAAAGAGAAAAACAAAAGTTGCTGTTCTTCTCACACTGCTACAGTAAAAAGATTAAATTATTTTCAAGTAAACGAATACAAAATAAAAAGGACAAGAAAGACAAAATACCAAACTAATAGAAAAATTGCACGGAAGACGACAAAGTGCTGTTCATACACTGTCCGCACTTATTATATATATATATATATACTTGACTAAAAAATAGATTGTAATATTTGAAAATTTTATATATATGATAATAAAGTAAATTTTACATCACTACCTGTCAATCCACAATGAGTCAAAAAATGAGAGTCTAAATCTATACAAATTCTTGAATTTAACTACAAATAGACAAAAAAGATTAAGAAAAGTGTTTCTACAAAGTAGAGACCAAGTAAGTACAAAATGAATAAATTTTAAAAATATAAAAAGACAACAAACTTTGATGGTTTGGATATAAAGATAATTTTAATTCATTTGAAATAATCTCATTAAATTATTATAAATTTTTTAAATTTTCATATAAAATATAATAAATATTTCAATTTTTTTAAATTTTTAAATAATAATAATAATAAAAAAAATAACGTTCTAACAATATTTTATTTAACTTTTAATTTTTATTTCAACTAATCTCATCTAAATTTAATATCCAACTTAAAAAAAAAAACCTCAACTCAACTAATCGGCAAAAGAGCAAAAACATAAGAAAACCAGATTTTATGAGAATAACAGAAAAAAAAAAAAAGAATAATTGATGAGCAATTGTGCACTGCACGGGTGCCCAATTACAAATAAATAAAAATAAAAAATTGATAGCAAATGAGAAATCAGAAAGTGAAGAAATTTTTTTAAACAAAGTTAAAATAAGTCATGAATTTACATAACTTGAGATAAACCTAATATAAACTTAACAGAAATGATAGATCCATATAAGTCTGTTTTTTATGAAGTTATATAACGAAACAGTTTAATAAGATAATTTTAATAAAAGCTTAAATTAATAATAAAAATATTAATACTAAAATTTTATTACGAATTATAAAATGGTGAAAGAAGGCTGCATGCGAAAAAATGATGTTTATTACAATTTGAAAATTAAAATTAATGTTAATGATAATTTTTTTAGGTTTCAATATAAAAAAAGATGGGGCGAATTCATTTAGTTATGGGAGAAAATATTTTTAAATTACGCATTATACTGAAGGATTATTGAAAAAAAAAATTGTTTAAATTTTATCTTCTTTATGAGAAGATAATTTTTTAGTAATTATTAAACATTTATTCATAAGTGTGTAAAAAAAAATCCAACATTATATAAATTATCAGAAAATGAAAAAATGAAAAATGTTATAATATATATTAATATATTCTAGACCATATTATTTTGCACTATAAATAATGTTAAATCATTGCGTTACTCCAAATGTAGTTTAGCTTTTAGTTTAAAAATGTAAACCAGATCATCTTAATTTATTTTAAAAGTTTTCATAACATTTTTTAATATTATTAAAACAGAAGCACTATAAAAAATAATAACAATGAAAAATATTAATTTATTTAACATTTTCACATTTGGCTAAATAAAATAGTAATAATGACATATTATATTTTTAAATTATTAAGAAGTTATAATTTATTTCCTTATGAAAATTTGTAATTATACTAAGTAATCTACTATTATTACTCTTAATACTTATAGTTGGATGCGTATGTTATATATTTGTTATTTTCAAAATAAATATATAATGTGCTAATTTTAAAAATCAAAACTACAGTGGTAAGTATTAAATAATTTAATCATATATTTTATAAAGTCTCATTCTTTACATTTAAAAAAAATTAAACAAACTATAGTACATTAGAAACTGTAGATCTATCTCAAATAGTGTAATTAATTTCAGGATAATTAATAAATTATTTAATTTATCCGAAAATGGAAAAAAAATTTAAATTTATTTCTTAATAAATTATTAAACAAAAATCATTAATAAAATGAAAAAAATTAGATTTATACTAAAATGTAACAATTCAATTTGATATTTACATAATTTAAAATTAAAGAAAATAAAATGTTGCACAATATTAAAGTTTAATTTTCAAGATTTTAGTTTTTTATTAAAATTTTATGAAGACTTGGTATCAATTTGGAAAAAAAAAATATTATAATCCAATTGTAAAGTTCAAATCAATTTGTAACATTACTCATTTTTCACATCTAAAGCCTAAGAGATAGGTTTCGATACGTACAAAAAAATTTATTTTTTTGACTTTTTATTTAATTTTTTATACGTTTAAACATTAAAAAAAAAATCACAATATCATTAAAAATATTTTTTTATAATAATGAGATGAAATGAGATAAATTAAGAGTGATTCTATAAAGTCAGGGGCAAAATAGGAAAAAAATTTATTGAACAGTGTTATACCCACAACCGATGGCTTTGAGTCGCTCGCGGCGGCTACCGACGGCAGGAGAGAGGCTGAGATTGGAAGGGGAGGGGCGCCAGACGGAGGCGAAGAGAATGGGCCGGGTGGTGTTGGCCACGTCGGCGTATGGCGGCGCACTGGAGGTGACGAAGAAAAGCACGGCCGCGGCTTGGATTCCATCGTGCCGGTTAACGGCGGCACGATAGGGTCTCAGATTCGAAGGAGAGGAACGCCGGCCGGAGACGAAAAGAATGGAAGGGGCTGTGTTGGCCACGGCAGCGTTGGGAGGCGCACTACTGCAGATCGAGAAACGGACAGGGGAGGCGGAGGAGGGGTCGCGCGCGGGAGAAACCAGGGGCAAAACGGTAAAAACGTTAGGGGCAGAACCGTAATATAGGAATACAAGCAGGGGCAAAATTGGAAAAAAAATATATTAGACGAAAATACTGTAGTTAACCGATTCATGCTTTATATATTAATAGATATATATAATTATGTTAACCTAATAGAAGGGTAGTGCTATTGCTATTTTTGTCCCTTAGGGTATGCCTCCAGATTATCTTTTCGGGTGAGTGATTTAATGGATTTGTGGTTAATGGACTTGATTTATTTAGGTTTATGTTAATGGGTTTAGTTTTTAAGTTTTTTTTAAGTCTCATAAAATATTATTTTTGTGTAAATAATATTTTAATTATATTGTTAACTAAAGGAAGTAAACCTCTTTTTTTAGAGACGAGTTTTTCATGATGTATTTTATAAGATTTTTTTTTTTTAAGTATTCAAGGTATTCTATTAATTTATAGTACGTAGTTGGTAATGTAGATATTTTTAAATATTACGATATTGAGTTCCTTAATTTTCATAATACTTATTCGATAAACTTTTTATTAGGTACGAATTTGATTAGGTGGATCTTGATGGTTTTAGAAAATGATGCTATTTTGGGGTTACGAGGATCTTAGGTGTTGAGAAATTAAAATAGGTCATTTTAAAAACTTAGGCTTAAATATCGAAATACGCGATTGATTGAAAATTTACGAAAATTACGTGATTATCTTATAGATGACGATTGATAGTTGTTCGACATTGTTGAGGAAATTTTGAAAAGTTAAGAAGTCAGGTAAGCTGGGTTCCTATACTAGATTTTGCATAAAATAAAATGATCTGAGGTCGATTTTGGGAAATATGCATGTTTTGTTATGAAAAGAAATTTTGAAAACGATCTCAATTATTTGTTCTGCATTACTCATAAAATTCTGTATAAGAAGAATGTATTTTCTGTCATTACTGGTGTTGACATGAGCTTATTTTGACATTTTATTTCTGAACTGTGCAAAAGAGAGCGAACATGAAATTTTGTGCATAAATTATATTATTGTGATCTAATTCTGTTCTGAAAATGTTCTATACTCTGATACGATATGATGTGATTTCTGAAACTTTTGGCATGACATTCTGTTTCTATTCTGTTCTGACCTTACCACGGGTGTAAAACTGTGACTTCTGTTTGGATTGGTACAAAATTCTCTGTTTCTGGTGCACTCACTTTGGAAACAAAGTGATCTTTTATGTGTTCTTTCCTGTATGCATACTCGAGGCTCCGAGATTGAAAAAGGGAAAATTTCACAATATGATACTGCCTGGTTTGGCCACCGGGGATAGCACAACCCTACCACGGGGGTTAAACATGGTATATGATATGACATGATATGATAAGATGAAAATGTTCAGTTATGTTATGCCAAAGGGTTTTTGAATATGAAAATGGTTTATGAATATGAAAAGGTTAAAAAATCGCTTTGATTTTCTGATAATACATTTTGATATGTGCATATGAAAATGAAATGTTTTGTTTCTGCATACTGAACTTTCTGAAAATGTTCATGTTCACATACTAGTATATATTCTCTACTTACTGAGTTGTTGATAACTCACCCTTTTTATCTTTACAATATTTTCAGATGATTTTAGACTTTTCAGCAGAGGATCACGACTGTGAAGCACTGGATGAGATGACTTAAGAGTAATGGATTAAGAATAGAAAGCCTTAGATAAGTATTGGCGATTTTTGTTTAGAAATTTCATTGTACTCTGATGTCTTGACGTCTTGAAGAATTGATCATATTGAAAGAGTAAGTTTGAATCAAAATTCCTTTATAATATTAGAAATTTGAAATCTATAATTATATTGTTGAAATGTGGGTTTAAGTACCATGTAGAAAAGTTGATATTTTTTTTGGATTACTGTATCGAGGATTTGATATATGGATTTGTGTGGTTAATTAAATTTGAAGTGTTTACGTTTGATTTGAAACTTTTGAAAATATACTAGCAATGTTGAGGTTGATTATTGAGAAATATGAGTTAACTCTCCGGCCCCATGAAGACAGGGCGTTACATACGTTTTGGTTCTTTTGCTTCTCATGATTCGGTGATTGGTGAATATGTATAACTAGGTTTGTTTATTTTCCATAGATAAATGCATTTTAATTTTGCTTACCCAAACAAGCTTATTTGAAATATTAGGATTTTAATTTTTTTTGTTATTTTGTTCATGGGTACAAAGTATATGCTATTAGTTTGATAGATCTGGGTTTTTTTTTTTTTTTTTTGTTATTTTGCTAGTAAAATAGCCTAGATAACGCGCCCTTTCTACAGAAGATTACAGTTCCCCATTTGGCCTTAGGTATTTTTAAATGACATACCATCACCTCGGAAAAAAATAGTAGAAAATTTCTAGCCAACTCTGCTTATGATAAGATCATGTTTCTGATCTTTCCTGACCTTATGAAAGTGTTCTGGAAGGATCAACGATTTTAAGAACAAAATAGTATTGTGAGCAATGTATAGACTTCAAAAGTTCTACTAAGAATTATAAGATCCTCTGGTTCTTTTTATTTATATAATGTAGTTTTGAAGCAATACTTGGCAAGATTTATTCACGTTAAGAGGTCATTTTGGTAGCAATTTTTTTCTTGATAATTCTAACTGACGTCTGTAATGGTTTTTGGTGATTCTGATTTTTGGATGGACTGTTTCAGGTTCCTTGCACCCATATTTCTGATCCATTAGAGAAGTATATATCTATGATAATCCATGAATACAATGAAGAGCATAGGCTTCCTGGAGAGTCAATCACTAGGAGCAATATTTAGCTACTGTACTTATATTTCAAAGGTATGCTCTGTAGATTATCTTAAAGAATGGAGTAGCAGAGTAGATTATAACAGAGTTTAGTAAAATGTTGTTATCTGTATAATATCATGTGATGGCATCTCTAAGTGTGCATATTCCTTGTGTCACCACTCATCCATCTTATCATTATCATATAGGCTGTATATTTTCTTAATAAATTATTTGTGATTGTCCAATACAACAATATTATAGTATACTGCTTGGTGGATCATGTGATGTTTGGATAAGTGCCATTACATATTTGCATCTCTGCTGCATTCTTTCTCTCTCTGCTTGTTTTAAGTAGTTCATATACTTATTACTGCCCTTGCAAACCATAATAACTCAGGGTTATGTTAAAATTCAAGTATGTTACAAAAAGTTCACTTTTATGTATTCCACCAAGTCACTAATTCCATTGTAGTTGTACATCCTTTTAGATTTACCCATGTACATGATTTTTATTATTTAGTACTGTATTGTTTGGCTTGATAAAAGGACCTGTGCAACCTATTAGTCAAAGGGTGGGTTTCCGCTAATTTTTGTGGAAAATGTTCTTTGAGAAGCATGATCACTACAACGGAGATGGAATGAAATATTTCTTTCATTTCTGAACACTTTTTGACTTGAAACTTTTTTTTTTTTTTTATTGTTGCAGGATCTCTTTCAGTCCAATCGCTTGAAGTTGCTATTTAGTGTGAGATTAAATCATTAATGGACATGCTATTGATTTTATAATTCATATATTGTAATTTTGTATTTTGTAATGTAATGGATAAATAACAAATAATGTAATATGTAGTAGATTGCATTGTAATGCATGCATAGATGAATATTGGATATTTTTGTTTGTTTTACATGCATTTAGTATTTTTAGAACACAAATATTATGCCTTTCATGAACTTGAAGTTTTAGAAAAAAAAATAATAAAATAAAGGCTTTTACTATAAAAAAAAAAAAAAATGGGGTGCAACCCAGATTTTCGGGTGTCAAAATCTGAATTCATCCGGGTCTAACCGGGACCAACCCGGCCCGGATTCCAGTCGGGATTTAGAACAACGGGTTTCTGTTTGAGTATACCCGGATGAACACAGTTATCAAGATCTTTGATTTGAATCTTCATCCGGACCAGTAATCTTGAACACAGCTGCAGCTTTGGTTTGACTCTATGGAGAGTGGTGTTTGCACATTATGGTTAACATTATTGACCTCCCATCCACCTCCTCTCCAGTAGGTACAATAGATTTCTGGGATGTGAGCTACCTTCCAATAATCACTATCCTTTTCATCTCGATGAAGAGTCTGGATAAACTCTTCGGGCATGTCAAAAAATTCAAGAACTTTCAACTTGGTCAGATGTTCAATGCCTACCGGCACCATCTTCAGCATTTCACACCGCAGGATAATTAGCTTTTCAACACAAGGCATTGCTCCCACCTCCACTTGCACGCATCTAAGTTCACTGAATTGGTCAAGGCCTAAAAGCTTAAGCTTGTTGAACCCACCCTTCCTGAAATACAACGTGTCTCCCTCATAAACCTGGAGTAATTCTAGGTGCACAAGATTGGGCAGTTTTTGAAGGAGCATAAGTGGATCTTCCTTCAGCCTACTCCATTTCAGATGCAATCTGACAAGGCCATGCAATGATGGTATCCATGGAGGTAATGTCTCCAAACGTCCTCTCAAATACATCCGCTGAATCAATCGAGGCGGAGAAGAAAGGTGATGCAAATTAAGAATCTCTTCCTCCTCTATTGAAGTTAGAGACAACACACGAAGGTTGGTCAATTTTTTTAGGGATGAACATAGAGATTTCCCATCTTCTTTTCTCAGCTTTACAATGCTTAACTTCCTTAGTTGGTACAGTTTTCCTAGCTCCACCATTATAGCGCCACCACCTTGGTTTGCTTCTATGAAACAGAGCTTCTGTAGAGATTGTAGAGCTCCAATATTTCCTCGGACCTTAAAACCAGATCGAGAGTGAAAATATTCGTAAGACTCAACTTTGTAAAGATATACGAGGAGATGTCGAAGTCGATGGAGCTTCAAGATCTCAATAGGCAGTTCAGTTACGCGGGAATGTTTAAGATCCAAAGTCTCTAGGTACTGAAGCTTCCCTATAATTCCTGGGATGGTTTTAACCTTGGTGCCCTTCAAGCTTAGATATTTCAAGTAAATCAGGTTGTCGACATCAATCGGAAACCTTTTTAAACGTGACTTTTGCAGATCTAAAACATTTAGCAGCTTAAAACCACCAGGAAACAAGGTTTGTATGTCCAGATTTTCTACCACCCGAAACACGAACAAAGAACGGAGTCGAGAAACAGACCTGTTCTCTTGTACGTTTTGCAGTGTGTTATGTATAGACAGGCGACGAACCTTATCCGGCCACATCACGTTCTGATCTTTAGCAACGGAGGTGAAGTTCTGATCTCTAGACTTCGACACAATTATCTCCCGCAGCATGTCATGGACGCGATACTTTTTGACCCTTCCATCACTGGTTATGGATGCCACTTGCAATAGACCTCTATTCAAGAGTTCGTTGAGGTAGTCATCTGCAACTTCTTCCAGTGTTTTCCCTTCTTTGAATTCGATTAATCCCTCCGCTATCCATAATCGAATCAGCCTCATTTGCTCAATCCGATAGTTCTCTGGGAAGATACTCAAGTACAAAAAACAATCTTTTAGGTGGATAGGCAAGTCATTGAAACTTAGCGAAAGTACTTTTTTCAGATCCTGCAGTTTGTCATTGCTATCAAGTTCATCCCCAAGACTTCGGCCAACCATATCCCACTCATCAATCCTACGCATGTCTTTTGATGCCAAAACGCCACTGATTGCTACAATTGCGAGGGGTAGTCCCTCACACTTTCTTAAAGTATATTGACAAATATCCTTCAAATAAGTAGGGCATGCATTCCCTTGAAAGGTTTTCTTACAGAAAAGATCCCAAGATTCCACTGGGGACAAGGGCTTCAAGTTGTATACCCTACCTACAGATTCTGCACCAGAAGAGGTGGAGGCTACATCAGCATTACGTGTAGTGAGGATTACTCGACTGCCACAGTTGTTGTTAGGCAAGGCATATTTGAGAACATCCCATTCATTCAAGTGCCACACATCATCTAGAACCACTAAGTACCTGCTTTTCTGGAGCAAGTCCTTGATTATTCTCCTTAGGTCTTTGTTCATGCTGTCCAACCCTTCTGGAATTGGTTTGCTGACTACGCTGAAGAATTGTTTAATCATGCTTTTGAGGAGTTCTTCTATCTTGAAAGATTGAGAAACAGCAACCCAAGCCCGCCTTTCGAAATGTTTCTTCACTTCTTCATCTTCATATACTTGCTTTGCCAACGTAGTTTTCCCCATTCCTCCCATTGCAGTCACAGCAACCACTTCACGTCTATTGCCACCCTTCATCAGCCACTCCACCAGCTGCTGCTTAGGTTCATCAATCCCCACCAAATCAGTCTTGTCTAGAAGAAGAGCATCACCTCGACGGTATTGCCATGTATTTCCTGCAATCGTAGAGCCCGAACCTTGTTCGATTCTTTTGAATTTGGGAAGCAGCCTCTCCTGAACTTGGCAAAGATTTTTTATTCTGGATCTGATGTCTTGTAATTCAGAAATAATACGATAACGAGCTTTCATGTTCTTGATACAACAAGAGAATTTGTGGAGAGCCCGGTAGAATCCATCTACATGATGATCATCTGCTTGAAGAAGCATGAAATATTCATCGAGAGCATCTTCAGCTTCATGAGCGATCTCTCTTACTTGCTTAACCCACACTTTGAGTTCTTCGTCACTTTCTTCCAACGCATCTGCAACCTTCAGGAAAGCTCTCATACGCTCTAGTTCTCCTCTCAGGTTCAAAACTTCTTCCCGATCCCCTGTAAAGAGTTGCATCTCATTTTCAACGAAGGGAGCAAGCTTGCCAAGCAGACAACCAACAGCGCTATTTGCCATTAATTCTCTCTCTTCAGTGTTAAACTGTAATCTCTCCAAAAAGTTCTGAAGACATCTCCACTTTTAACTATCAGATACTCTTTGGCTTGCCAATTTTGTGGTCATGTAGTTTTGTTGAACTATGTGGCTACCATCATGTCGATATAATTCATTGGTTCTTTCCTCCTTTAATTCATCCCACTTCTTTGAAAATAGATTGTTGACCAGTCAATGTTATTTAAAATTAATGCTTTAGCATAAATAGCTTCTTAATTTCTATGACCTTTATGAAGAATGTGATATATATGTAAAATAATGCAGCCTTAGATCATCATAAGTACCGTTGTTAACAAGCATGCAATTTATGTCATGAAAAGCTAATTTAAGAAATAAAGCAACCTTATTATATTAATTTCCAAGCGTACGTCAGCCGTTTAAAAGATTTGTCTCCGACTGTGTTTAATTAGGGTATTTTATATTGGTTGAAACCTAATTAATAATGGGTAGATCTAGAGTTGTTGCTTGCTATATATTCCTAATTAAATGATCAGATATTAATTCCTGCCGGCCCTTAGATGATACTGATAGTTCAATAATTGAGATCTTCTTCAATTATTATATGTATTTATTGGACGGTTGATGAATTCAGATAGAGATCATTCACAACATCACGCTAGAATTTACGCGTTAATTATATCTCAATCGATCCGAAGTCCACCAGCTAGCCTATTCGGTTCATCTATACAAATATATATATATATATAATTGACTATATGTACTAATTAGAGGATAAGAAAGAATCTGCAGTACTGGCTAGGAATTGTTTGCATGTGTAGGTATAACACGTTTTCTTTATTTATTTTTTCTACATTTTGCAATCACGTACGTAATATTGAAGCCAATAGTCAAGAGGAAGGCCGTGAGGTGGATTAATATGACTGAGTCGAGAAATGGTAGTACTAGTCACTAATTAAGTTACTAATAATTTCCCAAAACTTGTGTGGGAATTCATGAGCTTCAAGTCTTCATTGATTTTGTAAATTGATTTTTAATATTAGTAGTACGTATATAAAAATATTAATTGGAAGTGGACCTTTTAGTAAAAATACTACTCATGATAGTTAACAATTGGATGTTGAGATGAATTGAGTTAAATTGTGAATAATAATATTTTGTGGGTTCTAGTAAGATGAGTTTAACTTTTTTAAGTTGATATGGGTTTAATTTTTTAGGTTGAAATGTATAAAGTAAATTGATATAAATTTAACTTTTTTATAAAAAAAATAATAAAAAAGTTATGGGTATTATAACTGATTTGCTTGAGATGAGTTAGAGTTAGATTTAACAACCAAACACAACTCGTAAAGAGTCAATAAAACATCACTGTACGTCTGCATCATGCTTTTGACCATTTTTATTTTTATTTTATTTTATTTTATTTTTGGAGATTGGACCAAGTCTTTGTATACTAAGTGTAAAGAAAATGTTTGGCTGCATGTAGTACTTTTTTTCATATACTTTAATCATATTAATTAGTATATCATCATGACGACCAATTATCATCAATTCTAAAAATTAATCATCTACCTAGAAATCAATTGCTTTCTTTGAATGCATCATTCAAATAAATGACCAAAAGTTTCTTCACTATCATTTTTTTTTTTTAATGGGCAAACGTTTCATTAATTTAAAAAGAAATACCAAAGGACGACAAATATAATGAATAAAAATAGAAACGAAGCTAAAAGTTTTTGTTTGAGTCCATGTTATGAGGAAAAGAGCGCCATAAAAGATTGGTTTTTGTAATGATCATGTTGAAGTATTAATGTTTTACTATTTATAGTTGAAAGCCACAACGGTTAATGATAAACTAAACTTGATTCCTTGAGAGCATTCTGTGAAACTTTTCACTCCTTCATCCTCCATATATATCCTCAAAAAGGAAAACAAAAGAGAATTTTTGCTCAAGATAAAGATATATTAATAAAGGATTGCCTCTTGACAGCTTAATGGATCTACGGTTCTACCCTTCAAAAACCATATAAAAATGGCACTGCAACATATCTTGTTTTTTTTTTCCGGGAGGGACTGTCATCGAAAAAGGTGTAGATTTCTTGGAAAATAATATTTTTTTCTCCACCAATTTTTGTGTGACAGACCCGTGGAATAAAGCTAGTGGAAAAAATTCATTTCTCCACCAAATTCTAATTTCTTGGAAAGAGCTATCCTTTTTGCCACAACATGAATGGTGGATAAAGCATTTTAAATTCGTGGCAATTACGTTCACTAACATCAACTCGTTGTCCCTACTAATGCCTTTATCCATGGAAGAAGTTCATGGAAAATAAATTGTATCCATAAATTTCCTTCATGGCAAAAGATGGGAATTTTAAGTTTTGCCCACCAATTCAATCATGGCTAAAAATTATTTTGAATGGCCAGCTCTTTTGGAAATAAGCATTTCCCATCACAATCAATTGGTCGAAAAAGAACATTTTCTATGAACTTGAGTCTTCGAAGATAATTATTGCCGATGAATCTCATTTTGTAGCAAAAGTGATCTTTACTAAATCTCACAGATATTAATTCATGGCAAAAGAGGTTTTGCCATTACAATTGCCAATGGAAATAACTTTTCTTCTCAGTTTTGTTAACTATTCTCCATCAAATTCATCTGTCGAAAAAGATTGTGATCCCAGGAATATTAGTTATGGAAAATACAAATGTGCAAAAAACCTGTTTTGTGACCAAATCAACTTTTCTTATAAAGTCTGTTCTCATTAATGCCGATACTTTGAAAAAAATCGATTTCCTACCAATCAATCCCACAAACAATCCAACCAAAAATCAATTCTTCCTACAGTTATCCCACATACATGCATGTATTGAACTTCTTGAAATACAATAATCCATCAAGACAATGTAACCAACATCATATCAAACTAATCAAACCAAAAATTCAAGTTACCAACATATATTATACATAATTAATATTGTAACTTACAGATCTATCCACTGGGTTAAACAGTCAATTAAGACCATCAAAATACAATTATATTTGCAAATATAACCAAAGTACAGGAGGGAATTACAAATCCTTGTGCTAATAGCATGGATGATAGTTGGGACTAAAAGACACATTACAAAAGTAAACACATGTTACACTAATATTGTTGATTCACTAAGACAATTTCTATTTTTGAATACATCATTAATATATATGTTCCCCTCTTGGTCCACAAAGCATGGTGTCCAAAAATTCACCTGAAAAAAGTGTCATCCATGCTTAACTGTATTAGCCAATAAAAAACATCTATTTAAGAAAAAAGTACTAGCTAGAACATTACTATAGCAAAACCAAAGGGCAAATTGATGCAAATAGTTAACAATTATAAATATTTCAACAAAATAGTTAACCATTTTGCGCCGCAAAAGCACCATTTTCAACAAAGTTTTTTACCTTCCGACGTTCATTTCTTGGGAAAATGCCTGTTTCTTTTTTTCCTTGAATACTTTTTGTGTAATTGGGTAATTATTTGCCATGAATGTGTGTCTTGGAAAAAAAACCTCATGGCAAAAATTTGAAAAACCTAGCTAGTAAATCTTGGGAAATTGGAGAAGAGAATAATGGGGAGGGGGGGAAGAGAGAGAGAAGAAGTTGAAAAACTAGGGCATGTTTCGCAAGTGCAAATTTGCATAATTTCTTAGAACTATTAAAAAAGATCTTGAGATGATCTTGTGTCTTGTAGTAGTAGTACTACTGGTTTCGTGAGATCGAGTTGGTAGGTAATTAAATGAGAGAAGTTGTTTGGATAAAATCTTTTTTAGATGTGTTTTATATTGGAATTTTTAAAAGTGGGTAGTAGAATTGAAAATTTATTTAGGTAAAATTTTGTAAGGGTTTTATTTATATATATATTGTGAAAATTGTTTTGTTTTTTGAGAAATAGGTAAAAAAAAAAACAATATTCAAAAGATATCTGGATTATAGTTGAAAACTTTTTTTAAAAAAATCTTGATCTGAAAACCAAATATAAAACTTTTAAGGTATGGAAATTAATTTCAACATTTGTTTTGGGTGACTGGTCAGTTTTTTAAATGGAGAGTCAGAGAGAATCCATTATGTGCTCCTTAATTTGTTTTCCCCAAAATTTCGAAGAACAACGATTTTGGTTTCAAGAGCGCTAATTCATCTGAGGTTTAAAGAAAGTGAAAAACAAACATTAATGGGCTATATAATTAATTAGTATAGGATTGCTTGTTGTAAATCAAATTATATAAATTTAAGGAAAATGATATAAGAACAACTATACTACAATTTGTTTATAACTAAGTATAAAAAAATTATTATTTTATTTACTTTGAACTGCTGCAAGACTGTGTCTTGTTTGAATTCAAAACTCATCTCATCTCATCATTACAATTTTTTCAAATTTTTATACAAAATATAATAAATAATTCAACTTTTTCAAATTTTAAAACAATAATCATATTAAAAAATAATATTTTAATAATATTTTATTTTACTATTCACAAACCATCTCAACTCATTTCAACTCATCTCTAAATTCAAATGTAAAAAATATTAATATATATTTTAATGTGTAGAAGTAGTTATCGCCAAAGTTGTTGGCTTCTCAAAAGAATTATTTTTGTCATTTTGTCATTTTCTATTGTCCACGTACACCTTCCTTGGACCTTCCTCCTTTTGCTGAGTTTAGCTAGTAATTGTGTGGCAATTCTTTGTTTGTGTGTGTAAGGTTTATGTACCAATCCAACGCAATATTATGGTGTCAATTTCTTGGAACTAAATACATGAGGCAAAATGATAAAGCTATCCTTTTCTTTTATTTATTCATATGAATAAAGCTAAAATGAATAGATAGAAAGGGATGGAAAGTATTTTGTGTGGACAGATTTCTTCAAATTAAAATCATCTGAGTCAATGATAAACCATGAGATCAAGGCACGTGCCCGCCTCCATAGTCAAAGAGAAAAAAAAAAAGGAATTAAAATGCTTCCGATTAAGAATTTCGCTTGGCGTGCTAGCAAGGACGATTTGCCTTTAAAAGAAAATCTCCTAAAAAAGTATGTTCCAAATGATGGGAGGTATAGTATGTGTAATGTGGAAAGAGAAGATTTATACCATGCTTTGGTTAGTTGTGTGGACTTAAAGAGGACCTGGTCTGATTCCAGCTTTGCTTATTGGTAATTTTTCTAATGTTTTTGATGTGGCAATGGCTGTCTATGGTACTAAAAAGTATGACATGTTGGCTACTTTATTTGCTTTGGCGTGAGAGTTTTAGTTTAGGAGGAATAAATACTTACATGAGCAGCTGATCCTCCCTCCTCACCAAGTTGCGGCACATGCAATCTCACTATTGAAAAGTTATAGAGGAGCTCAAAAACTTTCAAGGCAGCAAATGAGAGATGTGTTCAAGTGGAAGCCTCCAAATCCAGACATGCTTAAGTTGAACGTTGATGGTGCTATTTTTTCAGAGATGGGGAAAGCTGGGATGGGTGCAATCCTAAAGAATAGTTCGGGCAGTGTTCTCATGATTGCAAGCATTTCAGAGGGAGATGTTGTTGAACCAGAGCATATTGAGGTGATAACTCTCTTCCGTGGTCTTCAGCTGTGTGCTAGTATGGGCATAGAAAGATTCAAGTGGAGAGTGATTGTCTCTTGGCAATTGAAGCAGTTCCAAAGGACAACATGGTTAATTCATTACTGGGTGGTTTTTATACAGAAATTAAAAAGTTGTCATCTTGTTTTAGGGAATGTGTTCTTCAACATGTTTATAGAGAAGCCAATATGGCTGTTCATTGTCTTGCTCAATATGCAATAAAGGTTGATAGAATTACTACGTGGGGGATTGTATTCCGGACTTTTTATCTCAAATCTTGTGGTTTGATTTATGTATATAATCCTTTTGTTGATTTAATGAAGTTCTGTTTTGTTATAAATAAAAAATAAAATGCTTCTGATCGTTAATTCTCATCAAGACATAGCCTAACCCTTAAGCCAGCTTTCAAACTGGCTGCTATTGTTTCCTTAATCCATGCCCCACGATCCTCCTAATCAATGCCATATCCCTCATCTCAGATAAACCATATGATATATCTATCTCAATGTCTTCATATACTTTTTATGAAAGCAAAGTTACAGTCGTGACTTGATACATATTGGAAAAATTTTAGATTACAAACCAATTACTTACAGTTGGAGTTCTACCAGTACACAAATTCTTTTATAATTGGTATAGTCTTAACTTTTATAACTCTTTACAGACAAACCGTTTGAGAGATCATATGCTTAAAGTAGAAATTTCAAACCCTACTTCTAGAAGAGGAGAGGAATTCACTCTATGGACAAAATGTCCAAGAGACTATTTCTTTTTTATTTTTACCTAAATAAAATGAAATAACAATAAACATAAAGATAAATGTGAAAATGCCTTCGGGTACTTGATTGGCTAAGAAAACATGGGATTAAAGCATTCATAATTTGTCTCCAATACGTTCTATATTCTTTTTAATTTATTTTTTATTTGCGTTTCTCATGTAGTATTTGTAAAAAAAGATTTTTATTTAATATCTCAACCTCTTTTTTGCAACAATTAATATTTTTTTAAGAAGAGGACGGTATCCTAATTTATTGATAGTCCTCACTTATAGTAAAGGAAAATCATAGTTACAACTTGACACCTGAGGGTTACACATATTCAAAATTAACTAGAAAAACCAAACTCAGGCATCCAAACTAAACTAAACACAATACCGTACATCAGAACAAAAGCAGCAAACTAACATAAGCATCCAAACTAACAAAATAATGGAAGCAGCAAATGATAAAG
>QEOT01002571.1:65360-101611 GCA_003123785.1 Pterocarya stenoptera
CCCTTATTTTCTCATTTTATGTCAAAGCAAATGCAACCTTAGACATTGTCACAATAATTTAAGAGTTTTCAGATATTACACATATTTGTGAAAAAACTACTGGTAGGAATAATCACAATCAGTTGTTATTTTTATACCTTGCTACAAATCTGCAAAGGTTTAAGCTTTCACAAAACTTGGAGCATGCCTGTGTGGTGATAATATTGTATTGTATGGTTTTTTACTTGCTTACTCAGTTTTTTTTTTCCTAAGATTTTATTCAAACAAAAAAAGGGGGTGCAAACCTGAGTACACAGGAAGTACACGAGGGATACATCTAATCAATAAAAGGAAGAAGAAAACAAATTATGAAAATTAGGGATAGAAGCAAAAGTATGAACAACCACCTAAAGATGAAGGGTTTAAAGGAAAAAAATTATAATTTCTCCCACTAGTTTCTCCCAGAAGAAGAGAATGTTGAAGAAGAAAGTTTTGGGCTCCTTCAGCATTCCTTCACGTTCCTCGAAACTTCCATTATTCATTTCACTTCAAATACACCATATGATGCACGTAGGAACCATTTTCCACACAACTGTGATTGTGGGCTGCCATCTAGTCCTCTCCAAGAATAAAATAGGTCCACTATTCTTCTGGGCAGGACCCAAGCCAAATTAATCCGTCTTAGGAAGTCACTGACAGTGCACTAGCTATCTTGCAATGGAGTAAAAAAAGATGCACGGACTCCCCACTCTTACACATATGGCACCAATCAACCACTACGATATATCTTTTCCATAGGTTGCCAATGGTGAGAATCTTGTTTTAGATAGGCTGTCCAAGCAGAAAACGCAGCCTGTGAAAGGGCACTAAGTCCTCCAAATGTTCTTCCAAGGAAGGGGTTGTTATGAGGAGTCAGGAAATTATATAAAAAAAGGGACATTGAGCACCTCTCTCTGGGCAGGGGCTCAATGCACTTGTCTACACCCTTTTGTCTCAACCTAGTGGAATATAGTATGTTAAAGATTGTCGTAAATTATCTATCTCTCAATCGGGGGTCGCTCTGATAAGTTGAGTAGATATCTCCATATGGTCCGCTACAGAAGCATCTTTATCTTGTGCAATGTTGTATACATCAGGGAAAAGTTCCTTGCGAGCCTCATCATGCCAAAATCTAATCCTAACACTGTCTCCCACCACAAATCTAGTGTGATAAGAAAACTTCCCCAATGCCTTGTGAATTTCCACACTCTAACCCTACAAGACCCCCACCTCATGAGGCATTACCCCATCTATTTATATTATTCCATGAAGTACTAGCTAGTTCATAGTGAAGCAACAGATTGTGAATCAATTCTCTACTACTTTTCCACCACACTTGCTAGTTTATAAAGCTACATATAATTACTATGGGGTTAAACTGTTTCTTTATTATTTTTTCAGTTTCTTTTTTTACCCTTAAAAAGATTCTCTCATTAGTCACTGGTCGCTGGTTACAGGTCGGGCTCCTAATACAAAGAGGTTGAATTTGGAAGCTTTAGGCGTGGAACTTGACCAGACAGGAGCTGTGAAGGTCACTAGCTTTCTCAGTTGCTTCTCTTGCTTGTTATCATGGAACATTTTGTAATGTGTTTCTATTACTGGGGATCAGTTTGTTGAGTTTAGTAATATTTATTATGCACTTCAATATCTACACCGAACATAACTTTGAGATTATTGGTGCAAAGGCATTTGAAACATTCTTTGATTATGTAATGGGTAAGTTTGTTACAAAATATGTAAGTGCATACACAAAAGAGGATGATTTATGTTATTAGTCAGTTTATGGCATTCTCATAGAAAGGCTATGTTTAAAAAAAATGAGGCACTGATAAACCCTTTGCTGGAGCCTGGAAGCTACAAACCCTGTGGCTGACAGCTGGCAACCAGTTGGGTTGGTATCCAACGAGCTGATGGGCTCATGGCGTTCTATGCTCATCCAATTTTTTTGGGTTAAATTCAAAAATTATAATAACATATTTTTGATAAGTAAAATTATAATAACATGTGAAAACATATAATGTTGGCTTTGTTACTTAAAGGTTTGCAATCTCACATCGTTGATCCTTTTCTTTGTTGTTCTATTGCCCTCACCACTCACATAAACGATTGTATACACCATGAGAATTGCTCATGCCACTGAGGTCTCTGCTGCCATTTCTCTTTCAGGTTGATGAGTACTCACGCACCAACATCCCTAGCATATGGGCTGTAGGTGATGTTACAAATAGAATGAATCTCACCCCTGTGGCCCTAATGGAGGCAACATGCTTTGCAGTATGAGTTTTGTTCAGAATTTCTTTATTTAACTTTTCTGTTATGCTTTGTTCTTCAAATGATTGCTTCCAATGATGTTCAATGTATTCATGTATTTTGTTTCATCTGCAGAAAACTGTTTTTGGTGGGAAACCTACCAAACCAGACTACAAAGATGTGCCTGTTGCAGTGTTCAGGTGCCATGCATCTCCTGAGACTCTTAGATATTCTTAAAACTGCTAATTATTAGTTTTTTTTAATAGGTAAAATAGCTTATTATTATTTCATACATTCTCCTTGTATTAAAAAAGGTGTTATTCCAAATTTTTTAAATTTATCATCCTTTCTGGTCTTGTCCTTCCCAAAAAGAGTTTGCTTTATGTCCAAGGGCTTGTATCTGATTGACTTGTTCACTGGAGAACGTTCCAAATATGTTTCAGTTCGACCTTATTCTTTCTCAACCATGCCCTGTTCAGTTTATGTAGGTTTTTCCCCTCTTCTTAATAATCACCTAAAATATCCAGAACACGTTTATTGTTCAAATTGCACTACAAAAATTTTTAATCGTACTGGCACTGTAATATCTTATGAAGGTGGAAAGTTCAAGAGGTTTAATAAGAAATATGTAGCTTAGATTGGAGCCTCTGGCTTTTGTGGTTGGATATCTCCTGCTTCAGCAATAGCCAAGTTTTGATCTCTATTGTACAGTTTGTATATTTACAAATTTTCATTATTTTTTGAATGCTAAATTGGTATCTTATTTCTATTATTTTTAATTAAATCTATATCTTCAGTTTTCCACGTTAGCATTCATGGATTTTTTTGGAAGCCTTGGAAGTTTGGGCTTTGTTTATAGCATCAAAAGGTCATTAGGAAGAAGCGGTTAAGAAAGTGCCATTTGTTTCCTGGTTGAACTAATAGCCATATTCAGTTGATGAAAATTGGAAGGGGTTGTACACCTAACATTGCTTTGAACGGCTCATATTTGACACCCAACATTGTAACAAAAGTATTTCCTATCTATCGTTTATTGTTTTATTTTACTTGTGCAACATAAGTAGAACATCTTAACTACCATTTGAATTTCTTTTGTGAATGTTAAATATGCACGTCTCTTTCCAATTTGCAGCATACCACCTCTATCTGTAGTGGGCCTCAGTGAAGAGGAGGCAATTGATCAAGCAAATGGTGACATCTCAGTTTTCACATCAACCTTCAATCCAATGAAGAACACTATCTCTGGGTACATATCTTGATTTGAAGTCTTACTCCACTACAAAAGTATATTTTTTTATTATGAAGAATCTCGGAGACCATGCAAAAGTAACATGTCTTTAATCCAGTCAAACTTTGGACCCGTGTAACACATTCCCATCACAGGGATCAGGTAAATTGTTGGCTTTTTACTGATGGGACGTGACCCCTAGAAATTGTTTGACCCAACGGTTCGAAGTTCGAACCCTAGACCTGGAGGGAGCATACCACCAATACGAAAACCCTACCACATGAGCCAACCCCTAGGGGTTTCCACATAAGTTTATAATTTTATGAAGTAGCATCAATCCCTTTCCTCTGTGGAAACTGATAAGAATCTCGTATGTGATAGAATTAGGTATTAAGAAACCCCTAAGGGAACTCTACGCTGGAGATAAATAATTTTAAGTTGTTTGAATTTTACTTGGAGTCCGAAATTTTATGATAAGTTTGAACTCGTTCATCCGGTTGACCATAAAATGAAATAGTTAAAGATTAGAGTGCTTGAACTTTGTTATCTTATTATCTAGTCTCCCCTCATAATTCAGGCCATCCTTCCGCTGCCTATTCTTCGGCTAAATAAGATCAATTTTCCTAAACTGGTTTCATGAAAGGAGATACCCTAATGGTTGAACGGTTGAGAATCGAGATTCATGAGCAAAGATAGTCATCTTTTAAGGTTTATAATAGAAGAATTATAACTGTATTTACTTACAGAAGTTTGGATAAGTAATTTCTGTTTATAACATGTTTTTTTTAATCGGTAAAGAAGAATTTTATTGATAAGAAAGGTAGGCAAAGACCAAGTACATGAGACATATACAAGAGCAACACCTATGCACGATTGTCGAAAGATACAAGAAAGTCTTGAATAATCAAACCATTAAAATCTAATACAATCGATCAATGGAATAAAGTATTAAGGAAACACATTCTAAGCTCGTCCATTGTCCGTTTGCGATCCTCAATCTCCTTCCATATCTCTCCCTCTGTATACACCACCATAAGCAAATCAGGACCATCTTCCAAATAGCTGCAATGTGAGAGTTACCTATGATGCCTCTCCAACTTACTACTAGATCAACCACCATTCTCAGCATCATCCAAACTAACCCCACTCTAGCAAAGATGCCATTCTATAAGCTCATGGCCACGTTACAATGCTATAATAGGTGATCAACGGACTCCCCACTTTTTTTCCACATACAACACCAATCCATCACAATGGCTCCGCATTTCATTAGACACACACACACACACGCTACAGCTTCTTAATTGAATACTTACCATGTTATAGTGAATGCAGACAGAGAATTGCTTTAAACAGTTTTGCATATATGGCTTTGATGTTTGAAGGTTTCATCTCCATAAATTTCTACTTACTATTTTTTCTTATTTTTGGTGCTCCAGACGACAAGAAAAGACAGTTATGAAGCTAGTTGTTGATGCTGGGACAGATAAAGTTATTGGAGCATCCATGTGCGGACCAGATGCACCTGAGGTCATACAGGTACAATGGTTTTGCTATTCTGTTTCATTGATGGTTTAGATATGAAGTTCTAGTGCACTTCAATGTTGGTCATTATTCTTTTAATGAGGGTAACATGCATGATAGGTGCATACATGTTGGAGTGACCATTTCTATTTTTGGTCTTTTTATATGAATTTTTTAGTATAATCAATAAGGGATATCTGTGGATACAATTGAAAAAAAAAATGTGGCCAACTGGATTTACCTAGCACTGAAGGTACATATTGCTGTATAGAATGGAGTAGAAGTTGTCCATAAGACTAGAGTTGTCATTATTAGTGATAGGCATAGATGATATTCTTTCTTGGATATTTAAAATGTCCCTTACCGGCAAACGCATCAAAAGGCAACCAGCTTTCAATACTAGTTTTTACATTATGCTGCTATTTTTCCAATATCTCTGAACAGCATGGCCTGGGTAGCCTCAAGTGGGAGATATGAACTATGATATTGCAGATGCTGTAGAAAACCGTGCTAGAAACAATTTTGGTGCTTGTTTTTTCAGCCTTGAGTGACAGAGAATCGTTCTTGAATTTGTATTGAGCGGCAAGGTGTGCAAAAGAAAAGTGGAGACACCATGCAATAAGTTTCTAGAAACATTTTTACCTTATTAGTAGCACCATATTTTAGAGGCTATTGAAGTTTATCTGCATTTTGGATGCACTTTCTTACTCTTATTTATTTTATCACAACTTGAAAAGAAGCGTCCATTGACCCTCTCTTCACACAGTTTCCCTGTTCAATTAATATCTTCCACAGAGCAGTATGAATCTTTATTTAGTCGTATAGCTGCTCATCAACCATTGAGAGAGCCAAAGCAACTTTCGCCAAACATGTTTATATGCCCAAGGGACCCTCTTGATCAGGGAAATTAACTTTTTTATATTGCAAAGGAAGAGAGGCTGGTTCTGTTGTATGGATGGAGATTGTAAAGGGCCGTTTATATATTTGTTTTCTTTTAATGGTCTCAGTTTTTATTAGGTAACAAATTCATTAAAAATAGTGGACTGTAAATTTATCAAAATGTAAGAATCTGAAATCAAGGAGTTCTAAAAAATAAGAAACGTTGAGCACTCTTAAATAACCATTCAGTCATGCAAAGATCTTAAAAACGATTAATGAAATTAAAGGAAGTTCAACACTATTGTATGTCCAGTTACTCCCTTCTATCCATAAAATCCTCATAATTCATAGAGGAACTAGACTTCAGAATATAAGTTGCAAAGCTTTTTTTTCTAGAATGCAAGTATATTAATATTTAATGAGCTCCATCTGAAAGTTCTCTCTTTTTTCTCTTTTTCTTTTATTGGATAATTTATATTTTTTACTTTATGTGCATTTAGTTCTTGGATTTTAAATACGGGGGTATGTGCGTTTTTGGGGGGGGGGAGGTACTAGGGACAAGGGGCGAATGGAGTAGGAGTTTGGAAGCACATATGTAGAGGTTGTGGGTGTTTGTTCGACACACTAGAATCGTGATGGGTGACGGATCTAGAATAAAATTCTAGCATGATTTATGGTGTGGAGATCGAGCCCTCAAAGACATTTCCTACAGTTTTCAGGATTGCATGTGAACAGGAAACATCAGTGGTGGATCTCATGGAGATGTCCGGTGGCTCAATCCACTGGAATGTGAACTTTTTGAGGGTGGCTCATGATTGGGAAGTTGGCAGCTTTGCTGATTTTTTCAGAATCTTGTATGCCATGGAGATTGAGCACTCAAGGAACTGATAAATTGTGGTAGATGCCCGCCAGAAAAAGCGCTTTTTCTGTCTGCTCCTTCTATATATAAGACCCTTATCAACCCATAACACAACAACTTTCCATGAAAAAGTATTTGGAGAACTAAGCCGCCTCTTAAGGCGATTGTTTTTGCTTGGACAACCTCTCTAGTCAAGATTTTGACTATGGATAACTTACGGAAACGCCGGGTGATTGTTGTGGACTGGTGCTGTATGTGCAGAAAAAATGGTGAGACTGGGGATCATTTTCTACTGCATTGTGAGGTTGCTAGATTGCTGTGGGATGATGGCTTTAGAAGATTGGAGTTAGCCTGGGTTATGCCTTATGGTGGTTGAGCTCCTGGCCAGTTGGAAGAATTTTGGGCCGAATTCCACAAATCACAGCTGTGTGGAAGATGGTGCCTATGGAAGGAACGAAATGAACAGGCTTTGAAGATAAGGAATGAACATTGGAGAAGATTAGATTGTTCTTTGTTAAAACTTTGTTCCTATGGGTGAATTTTGTAGATTGCAATGGTCTAAATTTTCATGATTTTCTTGTTTCTATTTCTTCCTCTTAACTAGGTGTAAACTCTTGTATACCCCCTGTATACTTGGACTATGACTAGTCTCATTAATAAAATCTGTTACTTGTAAAAAAAAAATGGTTCTTGATATTGTTTTGGGGTGTCCACAGGGCATTGCTGTTGCCGTTAAGTGCGGAGCAACGAAGGAACAATTTGACAGCACGGTAAGCTGAAGCCTTTTATTTTCTTTTTGGTATTTTGGTTTTCTCATTTCAAAGCTTTCTGAGAGCTCATTACACAAGTAGTATCCTCCCATTTGTAACCAGAGCTGGCTTTCTTTCCTTATTTTCTCCTTTGGCTAAATGATGCTGGTCATGATATAACTGATGATATTATGACATTGTGTGCCACTCAACGAATCATTTAAAAAGCAACAAGCCATAAAATGGTGTGGCTGCTATAAGGTAAGATAGGTGCATGTTGGCAAAGGATGTGTAAGTTAATTGTGTAATATATTATGGGATGATGGAGAGATGACGGGCTTGCAAGAAATTTCTAAAAATAGGCTAGGTAACATCTGAGACATAAATCTTTGATTATAATGAGAGCCTGAAATAGCTCCATGGGAGCGGGTACATCCTTTCTAATACCCAACTCCATGGCAGTATACCCTGCCAAGTGTGATTTGGCAATTATCTAGCAAAAGTTACTCCATTACTCATATTTCCCTTCTTCATATTTAATGTGTTTTGATAGATATGAGAATTAAAGATACGACCAAGGACCATTTCTCTTCTATAATACATTAATAATGGGGAAGAACAAACTAAACTCCAGTCTTTTACTCAGCAAATGCTTAGACCAAAATGATTATTCGCAGCATCATGATTGACTTTTCTAGTTATTATTATTATTTAAACACGACCGTTATGTTTTGTTTTACCATCTCTCATGAGAGTTCATTCCCATGGCTTCATGTAGAAGGCCCTTGATTTTAATTGCTCTTTCAATTTCATAATCTATGGCTCCTTGTTATTGAGAAAGTTTGTGTCTTTATCCAACAGGTGGGAATACACCCTTCAGCAGCTGAGGAATTTGTGACCATGAGGTCAGTGACAAGGCGTATTGCCGCCAGTAGCAAACCGAAGACTAATCTGTAAAGATACTAATATGATGAATCTATGAAGAAGGAAAGAAGAGTGATAATATGCAGTTGAAAGGGATAAAATACTCATATGATCGTATGCAATAGAATCATAATTCATTAGGAGTACAGAATTCGTTTACAGAGAACGCTGTTCAGCTGGTCGGTCGCTCTCCCAATAAAAGGTTCATCAGATGTCAGCAATCCCATATCTTCTGATTGATGGGGATACGATGTTATTTATTACTCAGGCCACTTGTTTGAGCCCTCATTTTTATAAACTTAGAGAACAATATCCCACTTTTTGGACTTAATTTACTCTGTTTTTCTCTCTCTCTTCTTGACTGTTTGCCATGTTTTTCACTTGAAAACAAATGACTGTACAGAACTGGGTGGAAATTCTGGAGGAAAAGAAAAACAGAAATGCAATAATACCAAAAAATGAATATTGGCAATTTTATTAACATTTGTGATAAGATAAGATTTAATATAACCAAAAATAATCGCTTTACTATTAAGGTGGTAGCCCAGCTGGTATTTCATGGTTTTGAGGTCTGAAGTAAAGCTTGGCTGGACCAGCTGGATATTTGGGTGACACTGTGGTGACGGGCTCGCTCTTGGGAGTTATGGCTCAATTTAGACATTCTACAGCGGAGGTTGGGAGGGGCTCGCCCTCGCCTCTCCTTTTTGCTTAGAAGGAAAAAAAAAAAAAAATCCCTTTGCTGCACTGGGTGGGAGGTACCTCAATATTATTTTGTTTTCTCTACTTGCAATTTGTAGTAGAGTTTATCTTCGTTTGGTTCTCAAAACCATATTAACCCATATCAACTAATCATTATAATTTTTTCAAATTTCAATACAAAATATAATAAATAATTTAATTTTTTCAAATTTTAAAATAGTAATAATATTAAAAAGTAATATTCTAACAATATTTTATTATCTTAACTTAATTCAATTCAACTCAGTTCAACATCCAAACACAGCCTTAATTATTAATTCAGTTCAATAATTCCAACTCTATTCTCCGTCCCAATCCACTGTATATGCTATAACAATTACTTGATCTGCGTGACTTGATTTAACTTTTATCATTAATAATAAATAAATGCTGTGTGACTTGATTTTATTTTAAATTAGAATAATTCTCCTTATCATTCTCACACTACATTTATTTTTATTTTCATTTTTCCTATAACAAGTATGTAGTGTATAGATGATAAGTAGAACAATTCAATTAGTTTAACAAGAATAAAATAAAATAATAAAAAATAAAAAAATATGTAAAATGTGTAGTATGGGATGATGCATCCCCAAAAAAATACCGAGCCAGCTTCCTTCAGGTTTGGAAATTGTAAGCTCTAGTTTTAATGCGCGTGTTTTCTAGGACTAAAAAGTCCAAAAAATCTTGGGTGTTATTATATAATGTTTGGATCACACGTTGCTGGTTTAGAGAGATTAAAAATGCATATTCTCGTTGGATACAGAGTCACGTGGCCTGCTGTTTTCATTAAACACTCATTAATCCTCCCTCCACTTCAATATCTCATGTCGTATGGTATTTATCATAGGAAAAATGGTATTCTCATAAATAAACAATACGATCACTATAAGACATATATAATTAACATAAGAGATGAGGGTAATACATATCATGTATGTCGTTTCCCTTCACACACATCACAAACTGTAAAGCCAACGCCCTCGCAATATGGACACTTCATTCCCTCGTCTACCCATTCCAGAAACTGCATTATAAAATTTGATTATAAGATAATAAAGTCTTTGATAATGCTGGATGGTATCAGATAAGTAGAAAGAATAATAATATTGGTTCAATATTTGGCTCAGTGATCAATCCTCTTACCTGTGGTTCGATATTTGGCTCGCCTGTTCCATCACATTCTGCAAAAGAGAATTCCCAAGTCATACAACCTTGGAGTTCAAATTTGTAACCTTTTTTCATGCAAGCAGCGGCAAACTTCAAAAATAAGTGTCTTTAATGGCATTTCATATGTTACATGACCGGATTGTTTTCTTCAACTCATTTTGTGAGTAAATCCTAAATACACCTCAGAACCACATTTATCAAAGTAATCTTAGCATGGAATCCAGCCCAAGATGTCTCAATCTACAACTAATTCCGAACTCCCCTTTTGATCACTAGGCCGCACCTGACAGGTTGTGGGAAAAATAACATAATAACTGTTTGTTTCCAATATTTTCAAGTAGATTATAGCTTTTTATCCTGGTATAGAGGGAAGAAAAGGTTGTAGTTCTGTCCCAGATGGCCTAGATACCGGATATGCACTATAGCGGGAGCATCTTGCTGCAACATCATACTAGTCCCCACTCAACTTATTAACTGCCTGTTCAAGGCAACTGATCTTCTGCATCAGAGGATCGGATGGCTGTGGTGGGACATATGTTGAGATGAAAAGCATCTGCAGGAGGTAAGTGTCTCCACAATTTTAAATTTTAAGTCTGTTTCTAACAATTGACCTTTCATCATTTTCAAACTTGAAGATTCTCCATTGGTCCTATATATATATATTAAGCATAAGTTATCAACTAATGCCCACTATACTAGTCATAAAATATCACTTTTGACCCAAAAAAGTCTTCAAGGAAATTCGCTCAACTAATGAATCTGCTGTTAATTTGGGATTTATGGTTGGACAAGGAGCACCTTCAAAGTATTTTCACTGTCAAACCTCTGTTTTTTGGTCGGAAGAAAAAGATTGTTCTATCTATGGAGACTTAACTGGGTAGAGACAAACATGTACCTGTGCACAATAAGCGACCCTCTCCACGACAGGTAAGGCACTTTGTTGTGGCATCTTTTGTCTTGCTATTACCAACTTTTTTGTTCCTCCCAGCTATTCTAGAGGGTTCTTCCCATCGATTCTCTCCTAAGAGAAAAACTCGGTGTTGGGATACCTCTACTTCTGTAACACTTTCTTCATTCACAACTTTCTGCTGAAACTCTGAAACTTCAGTTATAGCAGCAACCGGAGCTCCATTTGCACCTACCTGAAAATCAGCAGGATCCTTGAATATAAATAGAAATCTGATCACAAATTCATGATATGTTCTTTGATTCCCTATAAATACAATATGGGCACAATAATATCTCTGCACGCATGATAAGTTCAGAAAACATAGGTGAAAAGAAAATAAAAATGATAAATGTTTTTTTTTTTATAAGTAGAAAAAGAAATGATAAATGTTTGTCATTAGAGAGAGTTGTTCAGGTTAATAATAAATAGATGTTAACCCGCCAGTCACTAATCTGCTCATCATGCCACCATCACTATAAAACATACCAAAAGGAAAGGAGGGAGAGGGAGAGAGAGAGAGAGAGAGGGCCACAGGTGGGGGGAGGTATTCAGGAAGATTACTCCAAGATGGGGCATATGTTTTTGCACATTTTGGGCCCCTACGCCAAATTCAGAGCAATATTCCCTTCCAATTCCCATATGGTTTCAGCATCAATCTTCTATTAAGCCAGCCAATGCTAAAAACTGAGAAGTACAGTTCTCTATATCAACCTCCAGCAAAGAAAACACAAAATAAAAGGTAGTTGAAAGGCAGTCCTTTATCATCTACATGTGCTCCCATGCCATCTTCAATGTTCGTTAACTTGTGAAATCACAACATGCAGCTTGTGTGTTGCCAACAGCCTGCTGCTTGAATCATCCCAACAGTTCAAATATGCATTCTTTTATGAGGATCCTCAAGCATATGGGCACAAGAAGAGTGATATATTTTTCAGAAAGGCATTAGTGCCAAATGTGGCAATTTAATGAGAACTCAGCCAACATAGTGCCTTAAGAGAAGCATAATAGTAAAGTATTTCATCAATAGAGATCTCAACATACCTTCGGTGAAACAGATACATTGCTGCCCTTCTGATCTGCATCTGTGTTTGAACGAGCACCAACAATTTGTTGCTCCATAAATAACCTTTCAAGAAGCTCTGCAGTCATTATCCCGTCTTCAGTGGCACCTAATGTGGACTGTGAAACAGTACCACACATTATCAAAACCACAAGACAGAATAGAAAGCAGCATGAAAATGAACGATTAAGTCATTTACATGTTGGACATTCTACTAGGAAAACTTTATCTAATCCTAGATGATTCTGCAGCTTTTCCGTCTAAGTAAGTTGCATGTTATGACAATTTGCAACTTACTTGCCAAGTCTTGACTGCACGTTCTGTCCCACTCGAGAAACTTGAATATTCCGTGTCTTCCTCACCCGAGTAAAATCCCAATTTTTGTAATGCTTCCTGTCATACTCACAAGTCAGAACACAAGATATGCTCTTTCAGTTTTAGTAATACAAGTGAGTTGTAACAGCATGGGGCAAGATGTAGAACAAGAAGAACTGCAGAAAACCCAGCATGAACATTACAACTCCCCACATCAAACAACCCAGAATTTGAAATACAAATTTATACGGTTTGGAGATTTACTGTGCACAGTTATACTTTTAAGATGAGATGCCTGAGAAAAATGAAGGATTTTTCAATGCAAGAGAAACTTAAACTAATCTCAAACCACAAAGTTCAGCTTCAAAGGATGGTGTTTTAAGTTAATCTGTAACCTACTGGCCTATTATCATACATCAAACATTCCTTATATTTCTTTTTTTCATACAGTTCCATATATTAATACAAGATGATTAACGCAAGAGCTCACAATATTATTCTCTGGTATGATTGGATGGCTCTCAAGTTCATCTTCGGTCAAGGCAATTTGACCCAAAGCTCTTCAGCACATTGGAGCTTTTTGAGGCTTCAAGAGTGGCAACAAATCCACATTTATGAGTTTTACCATTTCGAGGTTTTGCAAAAATTTATAATTTTTACCATTTCAGAACAGTTCTGGCTTTCCGAACTCCCTTCTTCAATTGAGATTGGACTCTTTCTGTACATTTTCTACTTGCTAATGCATTACAGTTTTTTTTTTTACGTCCAGTATAACTAAAACAATATGTAGCATTCGTCTTTCTAAATTAAGGAGGAGGCAACTTTTAATAACATCAATTATTCATCTGTTGCCTTCATCTGTTCCCAGTTAGTACACCAAGTAGCCAAGGATCCAGATTTAAAGATACTACCATCTTTCAACAAAGGGATATTAATTTCTGGAACCTTACGTTTTCTTTTCTTGAAAAGTAATCTCTGGCCCCTTATTTCACCTCACAACGTTCGTATTTGACAGAAGGAACAAAATATTTTCATATATTTTGCGAAAATGCCTAGCATGGTATTGGGTGCCAAAGAATATTTTCATATATGCCAATTACATACAAGCCAAGGCCATAGCATAGATTTTTTAAGATAATTCAAGGCCTTAGCTTAGTTGACAAAGCATTGGGGTGGCTTCTTAGCAAACAAATACATGTAGCATCAGTCTAATTCAGCTATATATGTATTTGACCATTGACTTACCTCTTATAGGGCACAACTCACCATGAATGTTTTCGAATTATAATCAACTTAGTTAGTCCACTTACTTGTTCATCACAATACACCATCACTGTTTTCGAATTATAATCAATTTAATTGGTCCATTTATTCGTTCTTCAAGTATAACAGCCTCATGTAGTTACGGCATGGCGGTTATTTAACTCTTCCTTAGAATCCTTACTTTGACATGCGCTATTGACGTGATGTTTTAATGTGCTTGTTACTTCAGACATCTCTTTTTTACAAAAAAAATAAAACTATAATCGCAAAAAATAAAAAGTATATACATCTATAAACACACACAAAACATAGCACAAAACACAAAACTCGCCTTGTAATTTCATAGTAGGAATGATTGCAAGCAGACCTGCAACGCTCGAACCTCATCTCCTTCCGATCCCTTCCTCAGCGTCTTTCTCCTCTTCTTTGCTACGTCATCCGAAACCCTGAGCACCTCCTTATCCACCACCAACACGTCCTTCTCCTTCAGATCCTCCTCCAACAACACCATCGGGCTCGCACTCGAACTGCTCTCCGCGATTAGACCTTTCTCCTTCAGCACCTGCAACAACCCCGCGATACTCGAGATAGTTTCAGACACCGACGCCCCTCCTCCTAGCGTAGAGTTCTGGCGCTCAAGGTCTTGAATTCTGAGCTTGAGTTCAGCGATTTGGCAGAGCAGGGAGTCGCGCTCGCCGGCCCAGCGCTGTTCCTCGCGGAGCCAACGTTGCTCCTCGCGAAGCCAGCGCTGCTCCTCGCGGAGCCATCGGATCTCTTCGCGATCATAGTCAGAGTGGTTGGTGGAGCGGCAAACGTGAGATTTGAAGGGCGAAAGCGAAGATAGTTTGGGAAATGGGAAGAGGAGAGTGGTGTGGGGAAGCGCAAACGGTTTGAAGTGAAGACTGGGGTTCAGAGGGAGTGCAAGAGAGGAATACATGGAAAGGAAATGTGAGTGAGAAGAAAAGAAAGAGAAGAAGTGGATATCGTAAGTGTTTGCTGCGGGAGATATAGATATCAGAGAATTTATTTTTGATGGGGGAAGGGCCAAAGGGGGTGTTTGAACCACATATTTGGTACCAGGCGGCGGGAAGCTAACCAATTTGAGGCTGGAAAAACACTATAGACACAAAGGGATCCCACACACTGACGTGAAACGTTTCTATTTTTTTTCCTTTCTTTTTTTCCTCCTCCCTCCCGTGTGTCTCGCCTCCCCTCCTCCCCCTTTCCGTCTTTGCCTCCACTTGCCTCAGCCCTTCCTGTGGCCGCCATGGTGGTCAGGGACCATCTCAAGGCCGACAGAATCCACCGGCGGTCCAAGCGGCACCATCCAACGGGGGGATGGGAGATCCTGTGCACGGCAAGCTGCGTGATTGATGTAATGCAGCACCATTTTCAACCAATTCAGTTAAAATATGCGTAGTTGCTAATATATAGTAAGATAACGTGATGCCAACCAGTGCTCTTAGAGGAAATCTGTTGTGGCCTATTGCTTATCTACTTGTCTACTGAGTGAGAAATCTTATTATCATTTTCTCGTTATCCTTTCTTTCAGCAGACAAATAAAATATAATAAATAATTTCTAATTATTTAATATCAAATCATGTGAGTGTAAAAAGATGATGGTAAAATTGGGAGGCTCATTGATTCAACTAGTCTCCATGTTCCTTTTCAACCTTAGGCATCTTGCAATATATAAAAAATTTATTCATGAAGGTCTACATTATTTCAAGTATTGTGAGGATATTCAAAGGAAATGATACCTTATGAAAATTGTGTATCAAATAAACGGATGAATTGGGTCCACTCGTGAGTCAGTGACAATTTTTAGTTAGGTCAACCATATTTGTGTCAGATTCAAATTGATTAAGGTTTAATTATACTGGAATCTAACCCTATCGTTCATATCGCATTTATGGGTCATGTCAAAGATTACCAACCCTATATCTAAGCACAACATCTATTCCTCTAGTCGGAAAAATTCATATTTATCGCTCTCTGGCCTGCTGCCTACCTGGATCATCAGAAAAAGCTCAAATGCTAACATGACATGACGCTCTACAGCCCGTTTGGATACAAATCTCATCTCATCTAATTCAACTAATCTCACTACTATTTATAAATCATCCCATCTCATCTCATTTCATCTCACTTAGAGAACTAAGAATTTTAATATGATGTTTACGTATGTAACTTTGTCATGCATAATATTTTCATCCAATAAACTTAGTCATGGGCACCACACAAACCTACGACTAATTTATAACAAAATTTGAAGCAATGCCTCCTTATCACATATTTTATCTAATTAAAATCAAATAAAATAACCATAATTTTCATTTCTAGTTTTATAAGTATGTCACATCTAAGAATTAAAAAACAAAAAGAAAAAGAAAAAGATAGATAGGTTTGACACCCTCTATCAGATACTTGGATATGCACATGCATACGTGACTATGTATTATAAAGGGGAAACAAGAAAAGAACCAAACTTGCATTTTCGTTATTCAGAATCTCAGAAACATCCAGAAGATAACCCACCAAGTACACATCGACGCACCATCTCATGAATAACCCTGTACTAACCTCTAAATGCACATCATCATAGAATTCTCATCTATCCTCCTCCCACCCCATGCTACCCTGTACCATTTTTTTTGTTTTGTTTTTTTGGGCTACAAACCTCTCTTTCATTGATCTAGCCGCCACAGATAAACCAAGAGATCTTATTAGCTAGAGCAACAACTTCAATACCGTATAATAACTAAGGAATGGTATCCATAAACTTAACCATGGACATAGGTAACGATGCATCTACAAAACACCCATGTAAAATAGGTTCAGGGAAGACATGTCCTAATCAATCATCTCCTTTTCAAGCTTAGTCGAGCTTGACGTTAGAATACAGAAGGGTGTCCCTTGTGATGGGCATATTGAGAAGGAAGTATACCTGCAGACAAACAAAGGCAGCAAAAAATGATGATCTTGCCACTTAATATACAATGTCATCCACCTAATCCATTCGGTTAAAACATGACAAAATTATCATAGTGAATAGCTTCAATGACACTGGGTCTTTTACACTCTCCTCCAATGGAAAGCTGCCATGCTAGCTTCCACAAAATAACCAAAAAGCAAACTCTCACAATTCAAACTCCTCTTAAAATAGTAACTTAAAAACAAAATTATTGAATAACATTGGACAAAAAAAAAACCTAAGGATGGTGGAACCACTGCTTAGGAGGTGGCCAGCCACCCAAAGAGGGTGGTTCATCCACCCAGCCACTCCCATGGGTGGTCAACCCATTTTTTTTTTTTGGATGGGGGGTGGGGTCAGTCACCAAGAAACACCCCACGCATGGTGGATCTCCCAACATGAAGGGGGAACCCGTAAGGTGGCTTTGCCTATGACCCTGCACCTGGTGGATCTCTTCATGCCATGAGGATGGCTGAAGAACCACCTCACATGAGGTGGTATGCCTACTTGCCTATAACCCTCTGGGGTGGCCAACCCCTAGCCACCCCACATGACGGATGTCCTTTTTGAATATTCTGTGTGAAGCTGATGTCGTAACTCTCCATTGGAGGGTGTACATTGCTGAAGTGATTTTCCTTCGGGATAAATACACTTTGTAGTTTGCACCCTCAAACTAGAAGGGGTTTCGCATTTCACATTTAACACATTGATTTCAATTTAATTTGTATAAAGCATGCTGCTAGGCCCTTAGCGCACACAGATCCTGTGTTGCATAGTGCACCAGTATTGATTTGAAACTTTTTTTCTATTAAAAGTGCCACTAGGCCTTTATGAATATCCAATCTTACCCCCAAGAGAGTTGAAATGAGAAGAATAATTCCAGTGATCCAGGCAAGAGTCCGCCTAACCAACAACACTTCTATCTCAGTCACGTTGTGGGATCCTTCTGTTTCGACCAACCAGCGTGCAGATGTCTGAGAAGTATACACCACATTCAACATCTTGCCTGACTCGGTGGTCGATGACCCACTAAAGAAGACAACTCCAACAATTTGACCTGCCATATTATCAATTAGCACTAATTTAAATGACAATAAAAGAATTAAAATTTCAACCAATTAATTACAAAGACCTAATCAACAATAAAAATCCCAAGGATGGCTGAAGCTTCCTCAAAATCAGCCGATATCTTCCGCATAACAGCAATATATATTTCAAAAGGGCGTAGCATGCATGAAATGTATGTTTAGGTTCTTATATTTATGAACTACTTTCCTATTCCACTCGTCTGCATCAGTAGAACTTCAAGGAGATTGTAGAAACAGAATAATAAAGTCTAACAGTGTCTACCATGTGGAGCCCATAATGTAAATTAGGAGTCTTGGTCAAATTAAATTGATATCACAGCAATGAATAGATATAGCATCGTGGCATGGGAATAGCCACAAAGCTAAATATTTATGAGTATGTAATTTTCAAATAACTAAGATAATTGACCTTGGTATGCTTCTTGGAATGAATCAAACATTTTGGACAATGTAGCAAGTAATAGACCCACTCCATGCCTAGCAAAACCTTCAGATTCATAATGCTCTTGCAAAGCCTGTTCACACATGAATGATAAAAAAGATGCAGAAGTTAAAATTAGTAAATTACAGCATAAGAGACGCACACATATCCACATATGAAGAAAGCATACATATTTAAGATTGTAGAATTAGAATTAACTTTCACCCCACGTTCCTTGTCAAAAAGAAACTTTCATCCCATGAATTTAAGATCATACAGGTTTCCTTCTTGTACAAAATGCCGGGAAATCTTATTGTTAAAACTTGTTTTCTTTTGAAACAAAAGGGAACTCATAATCTCAAAAGCCTGCTGAAGAAGAAAATCTAACTTCAAACTTATCATACTGCATTGGGATACAATGAATTTCCTATTAACACTGAAAAGCTCAATATTTTAAGAAAATCAGCCAACAAAAAAAGCAAAAAAAAAAACAAAAAAAAAAAAAGAACTGTCAGTCCCCAACAACCAAAACTTGGTGCTGTTGGCTCATCCCAAATTGTGAAAAGCATTCCCCAAGAGATATCGAGCTCATCCCAATATGAATCCTATCATTTAATTCCTTAAAATTTCTCCATAATTACGAACAAGGTAACAGCAGAAGAAGTCTTCTTTAGGGATTTAGTATTTAATAAGCCAACCAAGCAGGTAATTGGAGCAAGGTAATCCAGGAACCCCAGACCAAATTATATATAAGACGAGTTGAAGCCATCAACAATATAGATAAACAAATGGGTTTTGTCAAATTTTCCAACTAGGACAAATTAAGGGACAATCCTAACAAGTGAAAGGGTACAACATTGTGCAGCCCCCTTTTTTTTTTTTTTTTTTTTGATAAGTACAACATTGTGTAGCCTTGAAATGGACTTTTCCAAGATCAAGCCTCTAGAATCCAACTATAACACATCACAATAAAGCATCTATAAGGGGCTTGGCTGACAAATGTTTACCTTTGGTTTATTTCACAGAAGATGGTAACCATCATGGTTGAAAAAAGACTGAGAGTAAGATTACCCAAAGTCTTCAGTGTTCGGTGAATTTTTAACCCTCTTTATTGATCTTTCAAGATCTCAAGAAAAATCTTAATAACGGTTATAAAGCAGTTTTTGGTAAAATTCACACTGAATTTTCATATTCAAAAATATCTTATGCAGCCCTCAAATATTTTATAGCAGATCTGGGAGTAAAAAAAACAAGAGCCAGATTCTAACACCAACGAAAGGGAGTGCATGAATGCTTATCCACAACTGTCACACAAGATTCAGAGGGAGTTAACAAATTAGCGCTGTTTTTCTGTTTGATTTCATTACTCCTAAAAAGGCAGAAAAGGCAACACAATTTAAAATGGATACTCATGTTTCCTTTTTTTACGAATTAGTGCTGTTTTTCCATTTGATTTCATTAGTCCTAAAAGATGCTTCTCAAGGACTCGAAGAACTGGCCTATCAAACCTGTGTCCAAGACCCCAAAGCTTAATCCATGTTGGACACTCATATTTATGCCGTGTTCTTGTGACTCAGACCCATATGATAATTAAGATGATACCATGCAGCAAATTGGCTGGCATAACCTAACATCCATATATCAAAACAAAAAAGGGGGTATATATGCCACCTTAATGCCATCAAAACAGCCCATTATCAACTCGGCTGGACTGTGAGCGCTTTCCACCAAATCTTCATGCAACTCTAGTGCCTTTTTGAAATTGAAAATGAGGGACAGAAGACTAGCAGTGAATTCTCTGTCTGCTTTCTGAAAATGTTTGAAATTTATTTTTTCAAAAAAAAAACGGAAACTTAGTTATTAAAGAAAATAGCATACAGTACAAATCTAGCAATCATAAAATTAATACACAATAAAAAACAGAACAGAATAAAAAAAAAAAAATTAAATCCTGGGTAAACCTTTGACATATGAAGATTCACAGCGGTACCATCTGCCAAAGGAATGGTTAACTCTCCATTTAATGGCTTCAGGGAATCAGCAACATAAGATCCACCCATCCAAGATGCCTAAACACAAAAGAAAAGTGAAACCTAAGTTTTAAGATGTGAACAAAATGAAAATGCAACATGAAAGTGATAAACGGGGATGGGTGGATGCCTAACACATAATGAGATAGAAACCTAACTACCCAAGCCTTCAGATGTGAACAAAATGAAACAGCAACATGAAAGAGATAAACAGCATGCGAATGAAATGTATTGGATGATAATGTCAGTCATGACTCACGAATTCACCAATTTCTTTGTCAGTATAATCAACGAAGAGTTCGTCCAGATAAAAGACAGAGACTTTATTTTCATCTGTAACAATTCATACAAGTGATATGTCAGCATCTAATGATAAAATGATCTAGATGCAAAGGATTTTCATCCTTTCACAATAACTTAGCCAATCGTAAATGTTAAAAAATGACCGGGTACCTGGAAGTTGAATGTCAGCAGCTTTCTCCAGACCAAAACTAACCTCTCTCATAGAGGAACTGCTGAACAGCGCATTAGCTGAGTTGACCACAAGCTTAGGATCTGCATGTATAAACACATTCAAACACATACTAGGTGAACAAAATTAGCATAACAAAATAATAACTGAGAGTTAGGTCCTCAAAATGCATTTTAAAACCAAGTGCAGAACCTGTCCCTTGGACGTCCAGCATAAAAACAGCACGAGGTCTATCAAATGGATTAGGCATGAGGACATCATTTAACTGAAAAAGACAAACACTGTTATAGACCAACCTTTCCAATACCAAAGACACAAAAGAAGATAAAAGTTCTATTTTGAATTACTCATAAAATTATTTCAGTAACCTTAGATGAACCAGTGGATGAAAGCGTTGAAGGTGGTAAAAAACCAAGCAAGACTGATACAGCAGCTCCAACTTCTGAGGGCAACATTGAATCAGGCTGTGAAAGTGGAAAAGATGGCACAGATGGTGAGACAATCATATTTGTTGGGGGGGGTGACCAATGCATTTAAAGATAGGATCATATACAACCCTTGTCCAGAGTTAAGGTTACAATATAAAATCACTCTTCCCAATTGTTTGCATAGAACAATTGATCATCGATAACAAACGAATACTCAAAAATGTTCTACGCCACAATGATCAGAAATGAAATTGATACCCTCAAATCATCCCATGAACACCACGAAAATCAAACTAAGTTCAAGTCCAACTATCCGAGTTCGTTTCAATATTACATTTCTAGCTCTTTAAAACAGTAGATAAACCCCACATGCATCTAAGTTTAAACTTAATAAAGTTCCTGACCCTGCGATATACATGTATTTCGAGTTCTTCAGACAAAGATTCAAACTAAAGTTTCTTATTACCATTATTACAGTTCCTCAGAAACCGGAAAATAGCAACCGATATAGCTAAAAGATTAACACAATGTCCCACAACGGAAAATACTGATCTAAATTAATTAATCAACGAATCAGGGAAAATAAAAGGTTATTAATTATAGGAATTACCTCAACGGCATCGTTAGATGATCGAGTGCGAAGAAATTGACGAGCGGAGCTATCGATGAAGAAGACGGAACCAGTACCTTCAACCTGGATCGAAAGCAAAGCAACATAAACAGAGAATTATCAGATCCAAAGCCATACCTTCGATACATACTGGTATGTATATATGGGTGTATATTAGGTTGAGAGAGAGGGAGAGGGAGAGGGAGAGGGAGATAACAAACCCTGGCTTGCGAGCAGAGGAGCGAGGAGAGGATAAGCAGGAAGATCATGCTTCGAATGCGAAAATCCATTTTGGAGAGAGAGAGAGAGAGAGAGAGAGAGAGAGAGCGAGGGTGATATGGTTGTTTTGGGAGGACGAAGCAGACGATGGGTGGAAGTTTCGTTACCACATGAGAAGCAAAACCGACGTCGTTTAGAGAAAACGACAAAGTTTTATTTAACTCTTTTGTTTTGTTTTTTGTCAGGATAGTTTTTGATAGTTTTTGAACTGAGGCCATGCGTGTCAAGTCATCCAAAATATAGATAGCCGCCACTATTCAGCCATTTTTTATGACCCAATAAACTTGGGCCCATTTTCCAGAAAATTGAAAAAGAAGCAACCGCTACAATTTGGGCTTGTTTGGTTTTGCACCAAAATTCAAAAGTAATATGTGGTTTACGCAAAACTCTTGTACGTAATTTAATGTGTTTTAATAGATTATAAATTTTTTTATTATAAAGTAATTATTTGCATCATTTGGATTCAGAAATGAGTTGAGATAAGTTGAGATGATTTTAGATGAATTGAATCAAATATTATTAAAATATTATTTTTTAATATTATTATTGTTTTGAAATTTGAAAAAATTGAATTATTTATTATATTTTGTGTGAAAATTTAAAAAAATTATAATAATTAGATAAGATGAGTTAATCCAAACTTGGGTAAGTCATGTCAGCGTGTAAACTTTTTTAAATAAGATTTGCATGTAGACCCGACAGTACTTCTCATCCTTTTATTTATTTATTTTTTGGGTCGGAAAAGTTTTTAAATTGGGGGCAATGGGTGTACAATCAACCAATTTTTGGGCCCAAAATTGATCACCAAATTTTTGGCCCATTAAATTTGGGCCTATTTCCCAGAAAATTGGAAAAAGAAAAAACTACAATAATTTGGGCTTGTTTGGTTTTGTACCAAACTTTAAAAAATGTTTGGTCTACATTGAAACTTTACATAAAGAAATTTACAAACTGGCGTAACTTTTCCTTAAATTGTAAGTTTTTTTTATATTATAAAATAGATCTGACGCATTATATTAAGTATGTGATCAGTGTCTAAATTTCTTTTAAGTAAAATTTGCATGTAGACTTAACACATCTCAACCTTTAAGTTTTGATTAAGACACAGATTATATTATATATCGTCGTTTGTGAGTGTGTGTGAGGTATAGCTAGCATAATTCAAACTATGGTTTATGAATTTAATGGCTGTAAAGTTGGATGAACTTATCTAAGATCACATGAACGTACACGAAGGTATAAATGATCAATTAACTATCCCGGCCCATCTTAAAAAGTTAAAATAATAAATTTAAAATAAAAATATTATTTAATGTTTCTATTTTATATATATATAAAAAATTAAGCCTTTTCGAAAAAAAAATATAAGCAAAATAAATATCTAGCTAGGGAACAACAACCAAACGTTACTTTATGAAATAATACACATCATCATGATTCTGGCGTTCCATCTAAAGAGATAAAATTGTGTGACGTGTAATTATTAATTAAGATAGATTATAAGAATAATTACGACTCCGTTTCGATACAGAAACGTTTTCATTTCATCTAATCATTATAATTTTTTCAAATTTTTCTACAAAATAAGCAATTTAACTTTTTCAAATCTCAAAACAATAATAATATTAAAAAATAATATTTTAACAATATTTTATTCAACTTTTATATAAAACCATCTCATCTCATCTCATCTCATCTTACCATCCAAAGGGGGCAGTACATATTATCATATAGTAGTGTGTATTGTGGGAATTAAACATCATGGCGCTGCTAACCATATAATATACGTACCACATATGATTCCTAGAAAAAATATATATAAAATGGAACAGATCACTATGCTTGACAGAATGAAATCATGCATAGACAGCATAGGCGTCATCCTTAAAAAGGAGGGCGCGGGGGGGAAGGAACATGCTGATCCACAAGCATATTTAATCGATCGTCGACAAGCCAAAAAGTTAATGAGACAACTTGAAAGATTGGTAAAGCAAAAATAAACTTTTGAAAATTCACACTTATATATAGTATCCATCTTTCTGCCCTACCATTTCTGCATATAATATAGATGTATGCCCTTTTATCACGAGTCAAAGGTCGCCACTTCTCGTGAAATTTACCCAAAATCATGCAAGTGGTTTTACAATACATGAATGCACTAAATGTGGGAACCCAACTGGTTTGTTGAGGATGCTTGATTGGTTGAGACTTCAAAAAAAGAAAAGAAAACAAAAAAAAAAAAGTGGATGATGCTCATGACCTAATAATTCTATCATAAGTGCTATGTCTACCAAAAAAAAGTTATAAAAAAAAACAAGATTTATAAATTGATATTGTTTGATATGATATGTTAAATTGCAAACATGCAGAAAAAGTGACTGATAATCTTGACATATCATATCAAGTAATTTTATTTTTATATGATTTTATTTTTTAAATTTTTTCTGTGGACTAAACATTTATAAATTATATTAAATGATAAAATGTCATTGTTTTTCTAAATTGCGTTTGCACCCAGCAACATATGAAAGGAGTACTTCTTTATCAGTTGTATATATGAATCATATTTCATTGTTTGAACAGGGTGGTTTGCACGCAACTAAATCCACAGCCAGCGACCACTAAGGATGGTGGCTCAATGGTTTTTAAGTTACTCACAAGTAGTAGTTTGGCATGTAGTAGTCTTATGTTCAAATCCAATTAATAGAGATTCATCTTAAATTATTAATTAGTATTATGATCAGCCTAAGGATCTATTGAGTTTTCTTGTGGGATTGGGATTTATGCTATGGTTCAAACTCGACTTGAATGAGTGCAGCTTTTCACCGTCTAGCTAGGTCCCTCCTATCAGGGTTCTCAGCGGGTAGGGTGTTACTAAAGCTTTCCACCCTGACACCGCCATAACAATAGAGCAAGCAATGTGAGTGGTAACGTATGTCAAGAGGCATCCATCTCATGGAGGCCGAGTAACTCGAGGTACGCACCTAAAAAGCTTAAGCTAATATATCATCGGAGAATATAATAAAATTCTACTGACTTAGACATTGAAGATGTCCCTCACCACCCTGAGCCACTCTCATTTTCTAGTTGTAGATTGTAAGAACTAGTTGTAGGAGTACGAAACATGTCCTCAACAGAATAATATTATGGTCACATTTAGGTACTAGAGAAGCCACCTTCGATTGCCCCTCTTATCCTTCCTACTCATGACACAAAAGAATAACAATAAATATAATCCGCAACCAGTGCATATTATAAGTACGTTTAAGCAACATGTACGTATGTCCATCGATGCATGCATGCCCAATTAGGCTGAAAAGCAAACGTGCATGATGCATTATGATGCATGCATGTGTCTTTATATGTAGTGATTAAGATGACATATTAATTGACCAATTTTAAGATAAGCCATAAATTATGCACGCGTCCTGCATTATTAAACGACAATAATTTTTTGCTTTTTTTTCTTTTGGAGGGATTTGTAATTGTCTAGCTTCTTCCTTTTTCTCTTTGCTTTTAGACATTGACTCATCCAAGTACTAAACAGCATGTTGATTTTGCCCAAGGTTGAGGGTGCATGGCTATATATAATTAGGCGAACTATATGTATATAATAAGTATGTAGCAGCAACTTTATCATATACTTATCTGGCTAGCTTGTATCTATTTTATCCATTTATCGCCAATTGATCACTTGTGTGGTGGCCCAGATAACAAGAAACCTAGCTTGATCCTAGGTCTGTTTGGATACTTAAAATATTTCAATATATTTATGAATAGAAGTGAAATAGTTTGAGTTAAGGTATTTTATTGAGTTTTGAGAAACGAGAAAGAAAAAGTTGAATAAAAAATTATAAAGTTAAAAGTTGTTTGAATATAATTTTTTAATATTATTTTATTTTGAGATTTGAAAAAGTAGTATTATTTTTTGTGTTTTGTTTTGAAATTGAAAAGTGTTTTGTATTTGAGTGATATTTGAGAATGAAATGTCTAAAAATATGTTAGAATACTAGAGAACAATTGTGTTGCCAAATGGTTCTATCTTTCCTAAATAGAATTTTAACTTGAAGAGAATCATGGAGGTTTAACATGCCAATTAAATGCTATATATAAATATATATATATATATTTCCTAATTAAGCAGATGGTCATAAATAAGTTTTGATCATGTTAGACCATATATGTCATACAAGCACGGCATAGGTTCCATACACGCGCGCGCACACACACATATATATATATAAATGTTTAGCATGATAAAAAATTACGGGTTCTTATTCTTATGATCTTAGTCTAGTAGGGCAACTTTAGTAATAATTGAAGGGCTGAATGGACCCTCATATGAATTCTTTATTGGAAAGTTGTGATTGGAGGCCCTTTCCTCGTGGGTTGCGGGGCCTTGGGCTCTCTACCCCATGGGCCTTTCTTGCTCATGGGTTCGACCCACTCTAGTCCATTCAGCCCTCCAGTTACCTTGCAAATTCCTATGTCACGAGTGGTGCTTTTTGTGTAAGAGGAGGGTTGTCTTCAGCAGGTCTATTCCTGGATCGAACAGAACCCTGAGGTGATCTATTCCGACATTGTCCTTTCTCGGACAAACATCAATCGTTTCTTGGTCATACCCCGTCATTCTCATGTTAACGAGTGCAATTTTTGGTCCTGCCTAAACCCTATGGGCAAAAAAAAAAACCTCTTCAATCCCACCAGAGCGTAAGGGAAAAAGCCTCATCTGAGAAGTGACTCAGTCCTGATGAGGACGAATCTTCTAGTGAGTCGAGTTCTAGGGATGCCTCCACCCCTTTGAGAGGTGTTACTCGGGGGTAGTCTTTGTCACTCCCTAGGGGTAGTGGTTCATCACAACCGGCCCTTCATCAACAACATGTTCCATTTTCTCCAAAAGACGGTGAGCCAGATCGCCTAGCTTCGACTCCTAACGATCGCTTAGAGCAAATTATGAAGCAAGTCGAAGCAAACTTGTCTTAGAGGGAAAGTCTTCTGGATCAAGAGACCAGGAGTTGATAAGNGGGGGGGGGGGGGGGGGGAGGAAGAGGAGGAGGATATCAATGTAGAGATGCACTCTGTGTTTCTGGAGCCCATGTAGGACGATTCTACGGATCATCTTTCCTCGTTGCCCTTTTAAGCCATAGAGGACACATTCCCGGGCCCAGAAAACTTGGTCAAGATACAGAAAGGTGGCGAGGAGGTGCTTTCGTAAGGTGGTCGAGGTGATTCCACTCCCTTTATTGCCTCCATAGCCTCTGGCGGGGAAACTCTTAATTTCCCATTTGATCCTCGAGAGTTATCTCGTAATGATCCTTCGAGTGTGCAGCTCAATGGTGGTCGGGTTTCTATCCCATCTTCTCCTTTTAGTATTTCCCATCTTGGCAAGGAAATTTCCCCATCTGTTAATCCCGAGGGGGTTCCAGACCAAGCCATTCCTATAAGAGAGGTTGGGCCGCCAAGAGGCGAGCAGGCAATCCCAACTGGTTCTGCCTCCATACCTCGCTTGCCTCTGCCACCTCACCGCTCCGAACCAGCAAGTAGTTCTAAGCCTTCATTTATGGGTAGGGAGCTTGGCTTCTCAAGGTTACTTAGCCTCTTTGGGTCTCATTCTTTGAGGCCTACCCCGTGGGCCCGAAGTCATGTTGAGGAGTCGATTCAAAGTACTGCTCATCTTCTAAAAGGTTTCTTTTCCTCGATGAGTTCATTTTTTCTTTTCCAGTCTCTCTATTGTTTGTCTTTTCTTTTCGTAGCACTAACCAGTTCCACATCCCAGGGGGTTGATCAACTTGCCAGCTAGATCTTTGATCGCCAGTTCCACTTGGAGAATGAGGTTCATACTCTCTATGCCTATGTCGAAAAGGCCCACTAGGCGCTTTTTTAGGCGAAAGCTAAGTGAGACGAACTGGCAGAAGCATGTTGATCTTATTGGGAAGCTCATTCCAACATGTTCGACGAAGATGCCGCCATTCTAAGGGAAAAGGTGGTTGGTTTACGTCAAGACTTGCAAAAGTTCGGGGAAAACGTGGCAAGGTTTCACTTTAAGGCCAGACTTTTGGAAGAGGAAAGAAATAATGGGTGAGATAAGCTCCAATGCCTAGAGCAGGAGCCAGAGGAAACCAAAAAGTGTGCCATAGAGTATGCCAGCACATTGGCATATTCGCTGAATGCTCGCTGAGAACTCAATGCGACTCTTGACTGCACCTGTGGTGAGATAGCTTAGTTGGAAGCTCGGTACGCGGTAGCTAACAAGGATCTAAGAGCACAACAACAAATTTTTGAAGCTCGGTCGAGTCATGGAGACCCATAGGCAGAAATCCATTGAGTTCAAGAAAAAAGCCACTCAATTGGAGGCTGAATTGACAGCTTCCCGCGTGGAGGTCGTTGACCTCTCCCCTCAGCTGCGGTGGCTAGAGATGTCTGTGACCGAGTATGGGGATTGGGCTATAAGTATGGTATGCAAAGGTTGAGGAGCTACCTACTGAAGAACCCCCGTACAGATCTTTAGTCACTAAATGTAGGACTTTATCAGCCCCAGTCGTGTCGTCTTCCACTTAATTGACTCTCTAGGCCAAGATGTGATGCTCGATGCTTTTCCTCCTTCACTTCAGAGCCCTTTATTGCTTTTGTTCAGTTAACTTTTTGAACTGCTTACATAAATATTTTTTTATAGCAATTTGCATCGTCTCATTCTTTGGATTGGAATTTTGTTGTGCCTGTTTAGACTTTTGATGTTCATTTCACGCCTCTATATTATATTTGAATGTCTAGACATTTGTTGTTATAACCTTTGTTTGTAACTTCTTTGCACTTATGCATGAGAGACGTTTTGTTCAAATGGGTGTCATCATCTCTTAGTCGCAAGGGGGTGAGGGTCAAAGTAGTCAACAGATTGTCATCTCATGTTAGTCCCTGTGCAAATGCATGGGCATTCAGCTCAAGGGGCAAGGGTACTCGAAGTAGTCAAGGGACTATCATTGCTTGTCACTCGCCATGCGAATGCAAGGGCATTCGACTTAAGGGATGAGGGTAGAAATTTTTTATGTGTTTTTTTATTAATTTGTTTGTAAAAGTAGTGGAGCTAGCTCGCTTAAAATTAATGTGTTTGAAAAGAAATCTTTTAGCGGTAAAGACATCTTTTGTCATTATTTTTTGAGTTTTTATTAAAGTAGTAAGTACTTTTAGTTTTTGTCTTTTCTTTTATGATGATAAAAAATGTTGTTGCATGCTGACGAGGATGAAACTAAAAAAAGTAATTAGTATATTTCGGGGGTGTATTTTCTAGAGAATAGAAAAACTCTTGCAATCATGTAAAAAAAAAAAAATTGTTATGCTAGGCCGCATGTATCTAATTAACTAGTATTTTTGTTTGGAGAATATTGGAAAAACTTTCACTTGCTGGTTTGATCGCATTAATGCTTGCATGTGAAAGCTTTTAGGAGCCTGGAAATGCTTTATCGATTCCATACATGATTTCATACATTCATCTCTTCTTTTTCTTTGCTTTCTAAGTCAAAAAGCTAGCTAGATAGGGTACGTTATACGTACTCACAAATGGCATGCACGTATATGTCACTCTCGCCCACAAACAAAAAAGCGTGAATGGTTGAGCATAAGATTTCTTTGATCATTAGGTCATTATCTGTTCTCATTCATAAAGGACCAATTATGATATCAGCAACCAATTAAATGCATGGACCACAAATAATATTATTAATCCCGCCTTGGAAATTTCTGAGCACCAATCACATCATGATCATGACTAGTTTAATTATATATTTCTTAGATTGTTCTTTGCCTGATCTCCTCAATTATATTAGCATGCAACGTGCAGCTTAATTGCAATTAATTAATTAATTAATGAGAATAATGCATGATATGTAATATATATTGCCTTTGATCATGACCAATTGAATTATGATCTGTAGTACTGATCATGTACGTGTGTATTATTAATCGATCATAAGCATAATATCTTGGATTCACTAATATTAATTCATAACAAGCATGAACTCATTAGGCATTGTATTCCTCTATCCATTGGGTAAATATATAATATTGTAAGAATATTTAGGATGCTGCCGGCCAATTAAGTTCACTTATTCATTTTTTTTAATAAATATTAATATTAATGCATGGCGCCACACATGTGTACACACACATATATATATATATACATATATGAAATTTTAAATATTTTAAATATTTTTTAATGATTTCATCCATTTAATTAATTCCTTTATTGAACTTTATCCTTTCTCTTTTAATTAGGATGCATGGGTTTTATCGTTTTGAGTTTTAACCTACAAAATATTATTCGATATATATATAGGATAAATTCGCCCTTTGATAAATTATTAATATCTTTTTTACATCAGTTTGTGAAATTATTGAAAAATATTATATGTTATTTTGTGAAGAAAAAAAGAAAAAAGAAAGAAAAAAAAGCTAGGCGACCCTTATAAACTAACGTGTGCATGTACGTAGTAGCTCTATATATAGATCGATCTTTCAGCTAGCTAGCTAGCTCTTTTCTCTTGCAGATGAAAAAGGACGTGGGGACCCCATGCATAGTATCATGGAGACAAAGCCTGGCCTGGATCATTTTCACAAGCACGGAGATCGAGCAGTGATTGAGGACATGATATTGCTTTGCTTTCTCTGTGTTCTTTAATTCAAATTTGATAGAAAAGCATGCAGAGAACCCACCAACTGTAATTTTCCCAGGGCTCCTCAAGTCAAAAAAAGGGGGATTTCTTTCGCAAGCAGCCAAGCAAGAAAAAGCCACCACCTCGTGCCCATCTCCCTCATATATAATTCAACCATCACCCGGCCCGCTTTATACATGCACTAGTATTTTTTTCAGGATTCCTTTTTCTCTGCCGCCTGCATGACCAGGTCGCTGCTACCTCAGTTGTTGAATGGTCGTTTTGGTTTTGACAATATTACCATACTAACCTTCGTACTTACAATAAAACTTGAGAACCACATGCATGATTTTATGTTAGTTCAACTAGATTATAACCCTGTACAGTACTAATACTTCAAGACAGGCATTTATATACATATATAGATATATAATATATATCACTATAAAGAAAACGAGTATTTTTTACGGATTATTTACAATGAAAATAACTATTTACGATAAAAACAAATTCATTTTGACAAGAAATTAATAGTCATTTTTTCAGAAAATAACTGATCACAATTAATCAATTTTCTTGTAGTGTATAATATCTTTTAGTCACTTGGCTTTGGAATGATTGCAGCTTCCAAGTTCCTGATCAAGTGCTGAAAGTTCAACAATGTGTGTGTATAGGGAAATCTGTGGAATTTGAATGATAAGAGAAGGGGCAATTAGGTTATTCTAGTGGAATCTGCTTTATTATTTAAGTTCATGGCGTGTTCATACAAAATGTGGCTTTTAATTACTTTCTAAGGCCTCTTCCCATCCATATATCTATACTTTATATATACCTAAGTTTTCTTAACTCTTTCTGAAGTCTTTTTTTCCTTCCTATACTTGGTGTTGAGTCCGTTTCATGGATATTGATCTCCTGCAGGTGACTGGGGGGAGCTGGTTTCTGGTTCTAACTCAATGGCAAGATCAGCAGGCAGCAACGCACCTTTCCATGAAAGCTCAACAAAATCAGTAGCACTAGTACTACTACTAGTACTGCTATTTCTGGGGCATTTCTTGCTTGTTACTCTCTTTCATCGACGTCCTAATTCAGAGCTCCCGAAGATCAGGTCCAAGTTCGCTCCTCATCAGTTATCCTTGCCCAGACAACTCCTCTCGCTTCCTCGGCCTTATTCAACGAATGAGCAGTACTCCAGTACGACGGAATTGCATCCAAAACAGACAAAGAATTCCACGAATCGACAGTATGAAGTTGCTGCTCATGATGTTCCTAGTGGTCCGAATCCTGAATCCAACTAGTAAGCAATATATATATATATATATATCTATATAAATATATATATATGCACCCTCAGGAAATATAATTAAGTATATATCGGAATAAGCAGTGTTTGATCTATATATATCAGCCATGCAAGGTCATCTATATATATATATATATATATAATATGTGTCATGCTCGATCGGTTCGCTTTTATCTGTTAAGTCTAAATGTGTTTTCCCCTTTCAACCTCATCGATCTTTTTCTTCCTTGATTTAGAATGTTGTACATTAATTAGCAATATAAGCTGCATATATATCATGTGTTACATGCATGGATCACTCTCATGTTATAAATTATGCGTTTGATGTGAAAGATCACCTCGTCGATTGGAAAAGGATACTCGAAACATAACCATGAAGCATACACACACACATATATATATTTATATATATATATATATATATGCATAGCCAGTATTGGCAAATTCAAGCAGCTTCATCGATCTTCTTATTCTTCTTCTTCATCTTTAATTATTTAACTTAAATAATTGTCTGATGCAATGGAGGGACTCCATTAGTACTTCTATTACGTAATAATTGATATTTGCTAAGTAAACAAAAAATGCAATATTTACGCCTCGTTAGGTACGTTTCACAAATGATATAAAATGAGTTGAGATAAAAATTGAATTTAAATAAAATATTGTTAAAATATATTTTTTTAATATTATTTTTGTTTTGAGATTTTAAAAAAATTGAATTGTTTATTTTATTTTATATAAAAATTTGAACAAATTATAATGATTAGATGAGATGAGATGAAATAGTTGTGAAAACAAACGAGGCCTTGTAAGATTCTATTTTTGTGGCTAGAATCTAAATGGTTCTATTCCAGCTCAGACAAGGTACTTACTAAAAGATGCAAAATATGGCATATGGTGTTGGATATACGTGTGATTCTGATACAAATGCCTTACTTTGGTTTTATCCTTTTGAATATCACAATATATATAAAAATATATATATGAAAAATGATAGGGTTATTACTCTTCTACTATCCATTTACTATTTTTTTTATTTGATTTTTTTTAATTTTTTATTTTACTTAATGGTTAAGGAAGTAACTATTAGTAAAAAAAAATTAATTTTTTTTTAATAATTAAGAATGTTAAAACAATACTTAAAAAATGATAAAAAAATTAAATATAAAATAAGTAATAAAAAAGTAGTGAACCAGTGGAAGGTATATTGCCCTATATATCTATAGGAATAATGATACACCCACAACATATTGCACAACACATTACATAATAATATTATACAATGAAAACATTTTCATAAAATACTATTACTTTTATAAGATATTTTACAAAACTATCATTTTTTCAAATAAAAATATTTTCATAAAATGTAATGTGTCATAGAATATGTCGTGTGGAAATCATTTTCCTCTCTACACACGTTAGGCCATGGTTTTCTGCATGATTTGTCGTTCAGCACGTGGCCCAAGAAATCCGACAATCAAAAAGTTGTGTTATTATTTGATCATAATTATAAGGCTTTTTGGTCTTTTTTTTATAATCTTGAAATATTTGGTCCCCCTACGTCTACGTGTCATATCATTAACTCTTTCTTATTCGAGAATTGATTTGTATTATTTTAGGTATATAAATTTCTTGCTGTTTCTTTAAAATAAGTGGAGTATATATATCCAGAACACACATTATAAAAAAACTCAGTTTTTCATTAAAAGTCATACTTTTTTTTCAAAAGGGACAGTACTTCTTACACATCCGAAAAATGTATAGCTTTAATTACTCATAAATGTTGAAATTAAAACTCATGGGTACTAATTATTACTCCATGCATAATAATATTAGATATAATCATATGGTATACAAGTTATATAAATATATATATTTATTTTGAAAAAAATAAAATTTATTATTAAATTTTTTTTACGAGAATCTCAAATTTAATTATCTTATTTTTTTCAAAAAGAAAGAACAAAATTTACATAATCTAAAATTATAAATATCATTTCTCAAGTTTCTATTATCACACAATTAATGGTGAGTGGAAGGCTAGTTTTTCATCAAGTCCTATTAAATTTTGCAAATTAATTCTTAGTAAAAGCTGAAATAATAATAATAATTATATAATTATGCAGTTATATATCTCTGTTCTTTTTCCCCTTTCTTATTTTCAAGTCACTCTGCGTGTGACCTTAGCGATAAGACCCATGACATTGTACGCTCATATACAGTAGATGTCAGATGAGGACGTGATACTTTTGTCGTGGCAGGCAAGAACGACGACCTTTGAAACATCAAACTTTTGTGTACAGTTTCCTTGCCAACTTACATTTATGCATGCATGGTTAATTTAGTTGTAATTATAATAATCACATCATCATCACGAAACTCATGAGTTATGAATATATAATTGGCAATATTAATTAATATTGAAGTTATAAAAAAAACTTGTGATTATATCTTTCTTATAATTTCATGTAAAATTGTATAACCTTACTTATCCAAATAAGAAATTCATAGGGGAGATCAAAGAGCGCTACAAAATATTTGTGTGCGTGCATGTATATGTATGTATATATATATATATTTTATCATTACAATAGAAATGTTTTTATGAACTAGAAATTTTGTCGGAAAAAAATCATTTTGATCGCAATCAGCTTGTAATATTTTGTTCTTTTGTTTCTTTTATCTAAACATTATGGATATACAGATGACATAAAATCAAGTAAGTGAGATCGGGACCGGAGGGTCACAATCTTGTGAAGATGAGAGATTTAAGTTTTGATCTGCTTCAATATCTAAGACATGAATATTGTATAAGTACCCTACCCAAAAGGTCCAAAAAAATATAAACAAAACAAAAACATGCATGTTTTCGCTCTCCTTAGTAACAAATGTACGTGTTACTCGACCTATCACTCTTACTCATGATCATGATCTTGACAACGTACGTACAAAAGATGGAAGCGACATTGAATCATGCATTAAAGATTAGCCGAAAGGGCCAGTAGGGAGTCGACAGGTATTTAATGGGATTTATAAGGAGGATTATGGTTGTTATAATAATTAATAGAAAAATGATACTCTCACCACCATTTGTTTTTATTGCTAGAATTTATTTTATTTTTATTTATTGATTAAGAATAGATTTTTTAATAATATTGTGATTTTTTTTAAAAAAAATATATATAAAAGTGTTAAAAAATAAATGTAAAAAAAATTTTAAAAAATACCCATTATACCTAACGGTAGCTCCCGCTCGGTGGATGTAGCACCATCCTAATTAATAAGGTGTTTACATATTAAAAAAAATCCCACCTTTGATCATCGATATTTGATAAATTATTAAGATGAACCAACAACTTAGCTAGTTTGTTACGTTTGGATGTTAATTAGGTGATCTTAAATAATCTGTGAATAATAGTGAAAAAGTAATGACAGTAGTGAGGTAGTATAAGGTATGAACTTCGTGATGAGGGAAGGAATTTTGGTGGATGACATTTTTCATTGTATTACCTGCATGTCATGATCTAGATCTATTAATATATTGGGAATATCTTCAACCTAAACGTTGATAGATATAATTTCTTATAAAAAAACCAAAACAAACAAGGCATGATAATTATGTAGTAATGTATTAACTCTAGATCAGTTTTATATAATCTGAGACTCCACAATAGATTAATTTCATACAAATAGACGCAATATGAATTAATGATCAGCAGTAGTAGTACTAGTGAGTGGTACTATAACTTTCAATATTAATGTGGAACAATGCTACCCGTGAAAATACACAAGGGGAAACATATTGCCTGAAAATGCTAGCTCCGTTAGTATTTTAATGAAGTCTATAGTTATTTCTTGAAAAACACACCTGTAGTATTGCATTGGATCAGGATAACACTGATCAATGTTCATGATGTAGTGTCTACGTATTATATATATATGTATATAAGACAGATAAACAACATGTTTCTTTCTATGCCAGAAGGCATTTGGAAGATCAAAACAAACAATATCAACCATTTTTTGTTAAAATCACTGATTTCTTATTGAAGCAAGGTACTAGCTAGATAG
>QEOT01002571.1:111504-190017 GCA_003123785.1 Pterocarya stenoptera
TTTTTTTTTTTTTTTTTTTTTTTTGTAATGTGTGTTGGTTTTGGGAAGATTGTAGGGGACTCCCACCCCACCGAACTTTTGTCTTGTATCCGTTAGTTTATCTATAAATGCTTTACTTGTCGAGAAAAAAAAAAAAGATATCGGGAACGTAGTCTGGGATATATAAAGGGGCGAATTATGTGATATCCTTTTTAATTATTTATTTTTAGCCCGCGGCTACGCTGCATAGAAATGGCATGGATCATCACCTATTCTGACACTATAACATAATTGCTTTTTAGTGACAGTTGGAAAATTATGACAGTTCCCAAACAGTTTCTAGAAACCATCACTAAAGATAGATGATATATTTTTTTTTTTATGTTCAAATATATGGGAAATTTAGTTCGAACGTCACATATACGTTCGAACATTGTGGCTACTTACGTGCGAACGTGAAATGTTTTGGCGCCAACAAACGTTAGTAATTAACATTCTAACATTAATTAAAAATTTAAGTTAAATATGACTCTAATTTAAAAATTATGTGATTTTTATAGTGCATATTTTGTAAACAAGTCTAAAAATCTGACTTTCATATATATACACAATTTGTAAAATATAATTATATATGTATGTTTATATATATTTGAAGTGTAGTGATTTAGTATTAAAGTTGAAAAATCTAACGTTAAAAAAGATTGAGAATTGAGATTAAAAAACAATACATATATTAAATAATATTGTTCCTTACATATATTAAAAATAAAATACAAAATCTGATAGAATTTCGTAAACAACACTCAGACGAACACGTTGTTCACGAAATTCATACTCCGTATCTCCTCAGTCGAGCTATCAACCTTCTCGTTGAGGATACTTACACAATGGGCTATCTCGGCGACAAACTCCTCTACAGCCACGATTTGTAGATTGATATGCGCAGTTAGCTGTGAGATCACCGCATCAAACTAAGCAGGCCGTTCATCTCTCGCAGATGTACTCATCGGCTGCTGACCACTACTCCCCACTCGTCAGCTGACCACTCGTCGGCTGCGTTGGAGGAACTAGATCCTCTACAGGGGTGACTGACGTCGAGGATACCCCCTCGCCTATCTAATGCTACGTCGATGTTTGCTTATGTCGAGGAGGCTCATCTGATCTTTGACCTGCTCCTCCGGCTGGGATGGCACTTTCCAAGCAAGTAATAGCCGGTTGATGATGACACCGTATGGGAGGTTATCTGTAGACACATTGCTCCCCTCATAAAAAATCCTCTCAAAGATGTGCAGTGGCAAATCGATGGGATCTCCACGTGCCACAAGATCTAGGTTTGTTGCAACAATAAGTTGTAACATGCAAAAGAAATGTAGCAAATGTATTGGTTGAAGGTGTTCTTCCTCTCGATCTGCTTGGGGTCTCTCCCGGTGAGAATGTAGAAATCCTCGTCTCGGTCATCATCCCGAGCTTCACGGTCAATACCCTTGACCTCTACCCGGTCTACATCTCTGGCTGATGATGGCTCAAATGGGCCAGTAGATGATATAGAAGTGCCTACATCTGCATCGAGTGTGCCTTGTGCAGATGTAGATGTGCAAACTAAGGCTAGAGAGTCAATTGTAGTCGATGTCTCAACTCCTACACAAATCCCAAAGAGCTTGGCGATGATATTCGGTGAAATCTCAAACGAAACACCGCGTACTGTCACAGTGTGAAAGGATGCATCCTGAGGTATGGAGTACATCCCCATATAGAACTCTTGAACCATTGAGGGGTATACCTTCCCTCTCAATGTACAGATATTTCCCCAGCCTCTACTGATGAAGACATCTCTGAGGTCGTCTGCTCCTATCTGAGCTTGTCGAACTCATTGATCAAGACCTCTTGCTCCACCATAACAGTACGAGTAGTGTCCTGAGTGGCTCCTTCCCTCTCCCGTTTCCTAATATGCAAAAGATAAGCCATATCCTGAAAATAGAAAAAGGAAACAAAATTATTAATACTATTGATGCATCTTTCGTATTAATTTTAAACTACTCTACATTAACGTTCGAACATAGTAAAACATATATTCAAACATTCAGAAAAAAACGTTCGCACGTATGTGTTTAACATTCAAACATAACAATTAACGTTCGAACGTATAATAGCCACGTTTGAACGTTAAGCCAGAACGGCTAAGAATATTGAAATGTGATATGTTCAAATGTTATGCCTTACACGTTCGAACGTGTATGTTATAAGTTCGAACGTATGTGTTTTACGTTCGCACGTATACGTGACACGTTCGAAGGTATGTGTTTTATGTGCGAACGTAAAAGATACACGTTCGAACGTGGAAGGCATAACGACGAATAATTTAAAAGCAATACGTTCGAACGTAATGCTATGAAAAGTAATGTCCGAATGTAGAAAATATACGTTCAAACGTGGAAGGCATAACAGCTATGTAATTGAAATGTCATACATTCGCGACATAGTTGACTCAGCCATTCTCGAAAATCACGCACCACAGTTCTAAGTGGCGAAATGCCACCATAGAAATGAAGTATACACTTCATAAAACTTTTCTACGGTGACTATTTGGCCAATAGCAACCCGTGGTGGCTGAAAAATGGAAAATCTAACCACCATTAACTTTTTTTTGGAATAATTTTCTACTAAATCTTAAACAAAAAACATGTAAAAGGATAAAAGAGGGATGCCTACCTTTTTATGACGATTGTGGTGGGGTTTGACGGCAGTGGTGACATGCAAACAGTGGAAGAAGAAGAATGGTGAAAATGACGTTTCTCCGTTCGCTTTTGGATTATATACACGAAACGTCAAACATCATTCTAAGTAATGTTCCAAGGTGGAAGGAAACGTTGGAACGTGAGAAAATATTATATTTGAACCTTTCGCAATTTAATTTCCAAAATATATTATAACATATATTATTATTATTATATGTTATATATTATGATGTATACTATAACATATAGCATGCTATATCTAATATTATATTATATATATATAGTATATGTAGAGTGTATTATATATATATATAATGTATTATATAGTTCATTTTTAGTAATTTCAAATTTGTTAAAAATGTAAAAATTAATTCCAAATAATTGATATTAGATTTTAATTATGTTCTTAATAAGTTGTCTAAAATAACATTACATCAAACAAATCAACTGATTTAGCATAAATATGTGATATTATTATTATATTCATAAAATTATTATTGTTATTTTTATTAATTATGCCGTTTTGGCCATTAACAAATCCTAATTCTCGGTTAGCTATCTAATATTAATATTAATATTACTATATATAACATATAATATTAAACTAATACTATACTAATATATGATGCGGTATAATGTTATATTATATAACATAATATATTAAGTATTATATATATTATAGTCTAATATAATAATAACTAGTATATTTGTATGTACTATATACTTACTATACACTAATACTATATATTTATATACTGATACTATATATACTAATACTATATATATTAATACGTATACTATTAGTATTATCCTAATACTATTAGATATATACTAATACCATATAGTATTACTACTGTTCAAATGTTTTCAAAATTGAATTGGGTTTCAACACAAAAAAAAAAAAAAATGAATAATGTTTTCAAAAATAAATCGAGAAAATCAATAACTATTAAAAAAATATTTAATAGTTATAATATTAGTTGTAACATATTATATATCAATTATAATATGGTGTATATAATATATTATATAATAAAATATTATATATACTACTATATAGTATATATAATATAATATAATATAATATAATATAATATAATATAATATAATATAATATCATTATGTTGTGTTATATAATATATATATATACTATAGTGTATATATATATAACTAGAATATTAATAAAAACTAATTATTGAATAATGTCCTGCCTTTATGTTTGAACGTACATTATATACGTTTGAACGTGAAAAAATTTGGGCGGAAAATTTCTCGCTTGATTTTCTTGTTTTGTGATGAGCTAAAATGTCCGAACTTTCCAATTTAATGTTCGAACATGAATGGATAAAATTTCAAAGGAAATTTATAAATGTTCAAACGTTAAATTATATAAGTTCGAATGTGAAAAAATCTGGGCGGAAAATTTTCCACTCGAATTCAAGCTCTATCATGAGAAGTAATGTCTGAATGTTAAAATTTAACATTTGAACGTTTCAGCTGAAAATTGAGCGGGATGAAATGAATGTTCGAACTTTTCATCTAAAAATTGGGCGGGATATGTTAACGTTCGAACGTACAACTTCTTCGAACATTCCATCAAATGAAATGTTTTTTGTATGAATACACCCATGGGAAAAAGCAGAGTCATTTCTACTGCTTCCCCCATGCGCGTAAGAGAGAGAGAGAGAGAGAGAGAGAGAGAGAGGGTGAGAGAGGGTCGTTGGTTAGAGAGAGAGAGTTAGAGTGAGAGAGTTAATATTTTGGAACTCTCCATTGATTTTGGTAAGGAAAAACCCTTTTTCTTTTTTTTTTTTTTTTTTGCTATTTTATGATATTTATCTTGTGTTTTTATTTTATATATGTCTCTGACAAGCTAGTGTTGTACTTTTTTTTTTTTTTAAGGATTGGTTGTTTTGGCAAGTTGAAAGCTTTTGATATGTAAGAGGATATTATAAGTACAAGGTATATTTTTAAACTTTAGTAATATGTTTATACATTTTGTTGTGATTTTCTTGTAGATAATGATGAATATGGGATGTGTATAATTAGAATATGATAATGGTAGGAATATTTATTTACTTTCTTGTGATTTTATTCATACGAGTTTAATTAGAATAAGATTATTATGCAACTTATAAGTAAATAACTTAACTATATATTAAGTATAATATTCATATAATAACTATAATAATAATAACTTATTAAATATTCCTACAATTGTGAGGTTCCAAATCATTATATTATTAAATAAATATATATATATATATAAAGAAAGTAAAATACTCTTCAAGGAAGAAGTCTTGAACACACCAAATAAGTAGAGAATTGGAATAAATAGATATACTTATTTAAAATAAAATAGAGAGTAAATAAATAAGGATCAAATAAATGCTTAATTAGAAATTATATACTTATTGTCTATATAAATAAATAACTCACTCAATTAAGTATATAAATATTAGTAAACATTTTAGACATAATAACTAATTATAACTAATATGTGCTTATTTGTGTAAATAATTAAAATTATATAATAACAATTATAATAAAAATTAAAATTACATAGGTATCAATTAATAAGTAACTAAGATATATAATAACAATTAAAATTACATAGGTATCAATTAATAAGTAACTAAGATATATAATAATAATTATAATTATAATTTAGAAATAATAATCTGAGATCAATCATTATTATTTTTTTTATAAATTAACAATGTCAAACAAATAGTAATGTTATATTGATAAACTAGAGAGAGATAGAATAATATGCTCACAAGCTTCCTATCTTGTAGATAACGTGGGAGAATTATCTTAAAGAAATGTCTGTTAAATTGCTTGACTGTCAAAGTCTCTCCGGTCTTGAAAGTTTTCAAGACCGGAGAGTTTGTGATAGTTAAATAATTAGACTAAAATTTAGACATTTCTTCAAGATCATTCTCCCTTATTGTCTACTAACAGGAAACTTGTGAACATATTCTTCTATCTCTCTCTAGTTTAACAATATAACACTACTATTTGTTTGAAATTGTTAATTCAAACAACATGAAAATATTATTTCATGTATTTTTTGATAGATCTTGTGTAACATTGAATAAATAACCTTAGACCCGTTCAGGAATTAGTGTACATTTAGGTGTCCACTAATTCCTGAATTGTCCAGTGTGGATAGTTTGAGATTATATTATCTGTATTGCACATTCTTATTACTCTTACTGAACACGTTTAGTATGAAGTTTTGGTGTCTTCCTCTACTGTTCTTCGGGTATACTGTTCGTAAGGTCACAATCCCTCTATGTGAACATGTATACTTGGAGAACTATGGGGAGGTGCTACCGAAATTTCTACTGACGTAGAAAGTAGTAGAGTTACGGAATATGTGCAATATGGATAATATAATCTCGAATGTGATAGGACCAACTACCTTATCAAAAAAGCAGTGAGAATTGGAGCATAACATGCATGTGAATATTTTCTAGGTATGTGTTACAAATAGATAGATGTTTTTAGAAATAACAAAAGTTGGATACATCTAGGTGATAGACCTAGAAAGGATTACACATCCTATGCCCGTGGAGTAAGAACTTTCGTTAATTTTTTTCAGGTCTTTGCTAATAGTCGTGGTTATATTAAGTGTCCATGTCGAGGATGTAAAAATTTGTGTATGGCTGAAGTTGAAAGTCATATATTTGTAAACGATATGGATTTGGGGTATACTCGATGGGTACTACATGGTTAGCCGTATGTACAGTCAGTGGATGCATTGTTCGGTCATCCGAATTATTTGCAACACATAGATGATAACTATGAGCGGGATGAGATGGAGGAGATGTTGGGTGACATTGGAGCTGAGATGTTTATGGATGAGGTTGAAGACAATGTCTCAAGTGGCCGAGGGACTAATTCTGAAAATTTTGCGACAATGTGGGAAGATTCAAAGCCCGAGCTTTATCCAAGCTGTACAAAACATTCCAAAATATTGTTTATTGTGCGATTGCTTCACATTAAGTCATATTGTGGGATGTCGAGGAAAGCAATAAATATGGTATTGGACTTATTTAACGAGGTGCTTCCCGAAGGGTCTGCATTGCCAAAGAAGTTTTATAAAGAAAAACAGTTGAGAAAGGGATTAGGGTTTGAGTACAAGTCCATATATGCTTGCAAGAATGATTGCGTTTTGTTCTGGAAGGAGAATGAGGAGAAATAAGCATGTCCTGTATGTGAAGAGTCGAGGTATAAGGGTAAGAAAAACATGCCGATTAAGGTGTTGCGATCTTTTTTCTTGAAACCTAGGTTGCAAAGACTATATATGTGTTAGAAAACAGTTGCTGATATGAGGTGGCATGAGGAGAAAAGAGTTAAGGATGACGCATATATGAGGCACCCAGCTGACTCACTTGCGTGGCAATCTTTTGATGATCAATACCCAAAGTTTGGTATAGAAGCTCGAAACATGCGCCTGGAACTCACAACCGATGAATTCAACCCTTTTAAGAATATGAGTACAAGTTATAGCACTTGGTCCGTAGTGTTGATTTCGTACAATCTTTCACCATGGAGGTGAATGAAGGCGCCCAACTTTTTGTTAACTTTACTTATCTCCGGCCTGAGATCACCTGGGAATGACATTGACGTATTCATGCAGCCGTTGATTAGAGAGCTGAAAGAGCTATGGGAAACAGGCGTTAGAACTTATGATGCATCCATGTTGACATCTTTTTAGATGCATGCTGTAGTAATGTGGATGATAAATGACTTTCCGGCATATGAGAATCTTTCCGGTTGGAGTACTAAAGGGAAATTAGCGTGTCCGACATATAATAAAGAAACTGCTAGTGAGTGGTTAAAATATTATCAAAAGTTGTGTTTCATAGGTCATCCACGTTATCTACCAGCAAATCATGCATGTAGAAGAGAATGCGCTAAGTTTGATGGAAGAGTAGTGGACAAAATTACACCAAATGAGTTATCTGAAGAAGAGATAGTGGAACAACTGGTACATGTTAGAATGAGCAATTTTGGCAAAAGTCGGGGAAAGAACAAAAGAAAACAAGGTGCAGCAGAATTGAATTGGACAAAGCGTAGTATTGTTTTTTTGACTTGTCGTATTGGTCGTCCTTCATGTTGCAATGTAGTTTAGATATAATGTACATAAAGAAGAATATATGTGATAATATACTGGGTACATTGATGAGTATTAACAAAAATACGAAGGACACGATCAAGACGAGAAAAGATCTTAAAAGAATATGAATTAAACATAATCTACGTTTGCGGGTGGAAGGCAACGTGGTGGTCATGCTGCATGCATGTTTTACGATAACGAGGAAGGAGATGATAGACTTCTACAAATAGTTGCAAAGTATGAAGTTGCCAGATGGTTATGCTTCAAATATCGGTGGATGTGTGAGCCCTGATGATTGAAAAATTCGTGGATTAAAAAGTCATAACTATCATGTATTTTTGCAGAAGTTATTACGGGTGAGAATTCGTGGGAAACTGGCATCTAATATACGTGTCGCCATATCCGAACTTTGTATGTTTTTTAATGATTTGTGCATTCAGGTGGTAAATTGAGATATGCTGCGGAAGACATTGCTACTATACTATATAAATTCAAGCATAGGTTTCCACTATCATTTTCTGATGTTATGGTCCATTTAGTAATACATTTATTCTAGGAGGTACTGTTGGGTGGACCGGTTCAGTTCCATTGGATGTATCCAATTGAAAGATATTTGGGTCGACTGAAACGCACTGTTGGGACTAAAGCCAGAGCTGAGGGTTCAATAGCAGAGGCCTATATACACAATGAATGGTTAACATTCTGCTCTTTATATCTTCGTGGTGTTGAGACACTAGTTAATTGTCAAGAGTGAAATGCCGATCTTGTTGCTCCTCCTCCTCGTGAGTTATTAGTGTTTTCCCAGAATGTATGACCCTTGAGTGCACAAACGGTTTATGATTTAATTGATGGAGAGTTTGGTAAAGTTTGGTAGTACGTGCTAAATAATTGCCAGGAGATTGATGACTATCTTAGGTATGTCATTGTATGCTTCAAATAATTCTAGTTAAAAAAATTTAACTATAACTTTTGTGCTCAAAATAATATTCTTTTGCACTTATAAACAATGAGCACATGGACAAACTTAGGGCAGAAGGCGTAGAGAATATAGAGGCAAGATACGAGGAAGAATTTTCTAGATGGTTTGAACAACGTGCATGAACTAAAATTACATATATGTTAGATTTTGAAACTTTTAACTCTGAGTAACTTTTAATAAGTATATAATATTTCAATTGGTAGATTTTGGAACAATATTCTCGTGATCCCAGATCTGTTTCTCCTGAATTGTATGCATTAGTCAGTGGTCCCTCAAATAGAGTACTGCGATACACTGCATGCACGATTCGAGATTATAGATTCCATATTCTGGACCGTTAACGTATAGAAAGACTCAAAACTGTGGTGTGTTGGCCTAGGGGTGTCATGGAACATATGATATTGACTATTATGGTGTCATACATGATATTATCGGATTGAAATATATAGATGGGTCTATAACATATGTCTTTAAATGTGATTGGTGGAATCTAGGCGGTGGTCGAGTTTCGATACATAGGAATAATCACTTTACGAGTGTCAATACTGCATTTAAATTGTATGAAGATGATCCATTCGTATTGGCTTGTCAAGCTACCTAAGTCTATTACTTGATTGATCCAATGAAAAGCGCTGATAAAGATAGTAGAAAGATAACTTGTGGAGGTGTACAAAAATTTGTTCCTCTAAATATATATGAAGCAAAAACAAGTGCGGATTACGAGAATAGTAGAGATGAAGATGACACTCCGATTGTAGAGGCCTACCAAGAAGATGGTGGGGGTATTAACTTGTTTGTTGACCTTAGTGCACTCGAGTTGCTCCCCTTGTGTACAAATGACGTTCCACCCATCCATCTCAACCCGTCCTTATTAAATGATCATTCAATTCAAGTGAGTAAGAAGAAGGCGAAGAAGAATCTGGAGAGAAAGTGGATAAGGAGGATGAAGAAGAGGTTGATGATGATGATGAAGATGTTATTTAGGGAGATTCTGAAACAAGTATGGAAAATACATCTGAAAATGAAAAATAAAAGTACTAAATATTTTATTCATATAGGTGACTATAGAATATTATACTTCATAATTTCTTCTACTTAATTTTCTTTATCATATTAATCATGGCTCAAGGATGCCGCCAAAACGATGACGAAAAAATGTGCCTCATCCGCCAAGTCCAAATCTCGAACCCGTTGAGGACTCCCACCCGAGAAATTCGCTCCTAAAGATCAAGTTAACACGTAAGAGAACGACAGCCAGTTGACACATACTAATAAGAAAATGTCGTTGATAATTAATTATATATAATTAATACTTTTGTCTCAATAACTATATAACTATAATTATACTAGTATCTATTAGTTAATGCATGCGCTCATCGCAGTCATGGCTATGCATGTGGTATTTCTCTTGAGAAAAATAAAAGGCACAGAAAACTCAAGATTACCATTCCTAATAATTTCACTGGAGAAGTGGATAATAGTGCAACAACGTTTTCCTCCTATATTGGTACAATGGCCCAAGCTTATGCTCTATTTTATGTGCGATCTTGGTGAGATGTTCCGAATGAGATTAAGGAGCACATTTGGAGTCATGTGCTGGTGAGTTTACTTTGAGAGCATGTGCTGGTGAGTTTTCTTTGAGAGTAAATTTTTTTTACCTGGATTAGTATATCATATTTTTTTTATGTAATTCACTTATTAGGATGAATTCAACCTCGACTTTGGCCGTAGCGAGAATTCGAGAATTATGAATGAGTTGATGGCTATACTATTCCGACGTCACAAAGGATGATGTCAAGACCACTTCAAGAAGTTCGAGACGTTGGAAAAGGCTGCGCAGTCCCCTTTCCAGCAAATGAAGTTAGACGATTGGAGAAAGTGTTATTATCTTTTCACAATTCCAAATTATCAGGTATTCTAGATTTATATCGTTTAACTATTTACATTTATATTTGGGTTATATATTATATGTATATATATATTATAATTAACATTCTTAATTAATTTTGTAGCACTTAAGTTCTACAAATGCATAAAATACATCCATTTTGACTGTCAACCATCGTGCCTGTTCAAGGTCATTCCACCGTCATGGTGATAAAATGGTAATTAATAAATTGTAGGATTTATTTGTTTTTATGATATTCTTTTATTTAAGTACTAACATTATATTTTAAAATTACTAATGTCGCTTTGTTAGAAATGTGGTGATACTGAAAACTTTTCTCTCATTCATGTCTATATTGCTACTCACACTAATCAGCGCAGTGAGTGGATGGATCATGCCGCTGCAAATTATTATATAAGTGGTGTTAATGTTGTTAAGTAAATTATGCAACATGTGGATAATTTTTTTTTTTTTTATATTTCTTTTAATACGTTACTTATTGTGTGTTTTCTTTCAAATTGCAGGAAAAAATGATCGAGATGCAATCAGCTTCTGGGGAATCCTCTCCAAGTGACATAGACATATTCACGCAAGTGCTTGGACCCAAGTCTAGTATGGCAAGAGGTTTGAGAAGATCTTTCAAGCATTTCGGTTCATCCTCCTCAATCTCATCAACTTCACAAATTAATAATCTTACCAAAGATTTAAAAATTGCACAGCGCGTGAATGAGTATATAAGATTGAGACAACAAGAGTTGGAGTTCCTCTTAGAGTGACAGTCTCATTTAGATACGTGTTTGCAGAACCAACAGAGAGACCATGAGGAAAGAATACGCAGTGAAGTTCAAGAGCAAGTGCAATGGGAGATGATGGTGAATATGGAGCGTGTTATGCCATTACAATAGAATCGCGGTGAGCAAGGAAAGAATAAATGAATTTTATCTGTATATAAATTTTAATATCTAATTTTGAAATTTTATAAGACATTGTTAGTTGTTAATTGATGGTGTGTAATATATACAATTGGTATGTTTTTTAATTTTATGAAATTAGTATTTCTGATTTGTACGTTCGAATGTAAATAAAATACGTTCGAATATTGGTTCACATTCAAACCAACATTCAAACGTAATTACACAAAATTATAATATAACGTTCGAACGTACTCACCCTCAAATGAACAAAATGTTCGATCATTTAAACGATTAACATCCAAACAAACCTCCGAACCTACCACTTGCATTCGAAAGCTTCTTCGTTAACATTCAAACTAACATCTGAGCATTATACCCATTATGTTCGAACATTGGTCCGTTAACATTCGAACGGAAATTCAAATGTTCGGATGTATAAGCATTCGAATGTAAATATGATATGTTTGAACTATAATCAACAAACGTCAATTTCTGTAATTCGAATGCCAATTGGTCGGGTTGATGTTCGAACATTAGATTGGACATCTGAACATTACTTTCTATGACAGATCTCAACCATCACAAAAAGGGAACGCTCGAACGTTACAGCAAGCGAAACACCTCCAACCATCACTAATAATATTATTAGTGATGGTTCAATAGTAAACCGTCACCAATTGTTTTCTGTAAAGCACATTAGGTGATGGTCGTGGTGACGGTTTCAAATCGTCACCAAATGTCTTTAGTGACGTTTGGTTCTTTTTAGTGATGGTTTCCTCTGTCACAAAAGACAAATTGTGTTGTAGTGCGATAAGCTGGGAAGTTATCCATCGAATCTTCACAAGATAATTAGGGTCTTAAATAGCATGAATCCATGCACATACATACATACATATATATATATACTAGGCAACGGTCCCGGGTGCGTTAGTCTCGGGGTGTACCTGACATAATGATTTAAATAAATAAACAAAAGTGAAAAAATCAGTAACTTATTTGTCTGGAAAAAGAAAATACAAGGTTAAAGAAAGGCAAAAAAATCAAGATTAAAAAGAAATCTAAACTTCAGCAAAGTATAAGTATTGATTTGCATCCATATTAGATTATCAATTTACTCTCTATATAATAATAAAATATTATTAATTTAATAATTTTTATAACATTTTATAGTTCTACTAATTAAAATATTAATAATAATTATATTCTAATCAAATTAATAATATTAAATATTAATATTAATAATAATTATATTCTAATTAAATTAATAATTAATATTATATATTGATTGTTTTAAGTATTTTATTAGTTAGTTAAATTTACTTAAAGTTGAATTTTACCATGAGAATGCTCTAAAACGTTTTGTTCTAAAGAGTAAAGTCATTATAATTTTTTATTTTAAAAAATTGAAAAAAAAAAAGGAAAATGAGTACACTATCAAAACATAAATGACATGAAAAATAGATGTCAATTCATGTGTGCACCAAGGCTATTAAGGGCTTTTTCGTAAAACATAATCTCTCATTAAATTCTACAAGGGAGCTACACGTCAAATGATCATGAGTCTTAAGGATTATACCAAAATCTTTACAAAGATGTTATCCCACTGTAGATCTATATATGGTACTGTATATATAATCAATGGTTTGAATAAGTACTTACAAACTTTTATTTGACGAAAATTAATTAATTATGTATGATCCTTCAACACTTCATAGAAATTGATAAAGATAGGAAAAACTAATTTTTTTTATTTTTTTATAGTAGAGCCGGTAGCTACACACATAGTAGCCTCATACCAAATTATTAATGAATTCTCGCTTATGGCAGAGGAAAACTGTGATTACAATCAAAACATACCTCAAACAAATAACAAAAACTAAGCAGGCCTATATAAAAAACCAAATAACCTCTAAACATGCCTAAAAGAACAAACGATACTCAAAACAACAAAAAAAACCTCTAAACCTGCCTAACAAAACCAACCTCTAAACATGCCTAAGAGGACCACAAAAAAAAAAAAAAGAAAAAGGACCAAACTAATAAACCAAATATAGCAGAACCCCTAAGCATTGAATCCTTGCATCACGCATTTTACACCGAATAGAGGGGAGACCCCATTTATCTATTCTGATCAAGCCACGCAGCGAATGAGGTAACTTAGTATTGTCTCTTCATTCCACATCACCCTCCCTTACAACCCGACGAGCAAGCCAGTCTGCAACAAAATTCCCTTCTCTAAATATATGGGCATACCTATAATCCATGTTCTGTAATAGTTCATGAAGCTCCTCCCAATAATCTTCTAAATACCAAATGCCACACTGATCCTTCTGCAGCCAAGACAATACGACCTTGGAATCCAGCTCAATATCGACAGCAATAAGATTTAATTGTTTACAACGCCTAACCCCCTCCAGTAACGCTCGTAGTTCAACTCGAGTACTATCTCCACATCCTAAATTTATCGAGAAAGCTAACAAAACAGACCCTTGCGTATCTCGAATCACCCCTCCAGCCCCTGACATTCCTGGGTTGCCCAAGCAACTCCTGTCCATATTTAACTTGAATCTATCATGCGAAGGCTTGGACCAAGAGATGAGATGAATTGGTTGTTGTTGAATCAGAATAGGATGTACATTTAGGCTCCGAAGAATGTAAGAATCAGTATGGTTGAACTTGTTAAATTTAGCAAGACCTTGACCAAGCACACCTACCCAGTGTTTGATAGAATGCCAAACCATCTGAATAGATTCAAATTTATTTTCCATGCGAGCAGAGCACCTTCTACCCCAAATTCTCCAAGAGATGATAGTAGGCAATAAACCAAGCATGACACCAATTTGAAAGGACTTAGAGGCTCTCCGAAACCAACTAAGACAAGTTTCATGCCATGTTCTTCCAACCGGCAAACCAAGTAAAGAGCCACAATTATTCCAAACCTCAGTTGCAAACTCCCCTTCAAATAACACATGATTAAGGTCTTTATACTTCCCTTGCCTACAACAATTACATTTTGAAACTAGAGGGATCTCAATCCGCCTTATTTTGTCATCCACTGCTAGAGCATCATACCAAGCCTTGCACATAAAAATAGAGGATTTAGTTGGAAGAATTCTATTCCATATCCATTTATATCCCTCTAGAATAGGACTTCTCACCCGAATACAATCCCAGGTAGATTTAGTAGTGAAATTCCCACTCCTAGTTTTGGTCCAAATAAGTAAATCTTCTCCCTCTTTACACTTAGCCAACACATTAAGGGCATTTTCTGCAAGCTCCATGCCCAGTAGCCTTTCTAAGAGAGCCACATCCCATCCGTTATGAAGATTGCAATCTTTGATTTTTAAAAGAGGCTGCTCCACCACAAGTAAAGTTTCTGCAAAAGACCCCTGCACCAACCACTTATCATACCAAAAAAATAAATTCCCATCTTTAATCTTCCATTTGGTAAAATTCAGAACAATAGGGATATTATTTGCGATCATACGCCAAAACCTTGTACCCTTAGGAGGACCAAGTAACATGAAAGGTTTATTGCCTACATATTTCTTTCGGAAAAAATTTGCCCAAAGAGACTTATCATGCATAAGTTTCCAAGCAAATCTTAGCTGAAGAGCTTTTTGCATATCCTCAAAAGATCTAATGCCCAAACCACCTTCTGCAATAGGCCTACATATGTTCCTCCAGGCAACCCATTTTTTCTTTCCTCTTTCGTCGCTTTCTCCCCAAAAGAAAGAGCTCATAAGATGATTTAGAGAGGAAATAATCTATTTAGGAACTTGCAAGACCGGAATCAAGTGCAAAGCCATGCTAGCAAGGACATGTCTCAATAAAATCACTCTTCCCCCCCCCCCCCCCCACCCCCCACCCCCCACAGATAAGAGTCTCATTCTCCACCCACTGATTTTGGTTTGAACTTTGCTCACCAACTCCTCCAAATCTCCAATTTTTCAGTTTCCCAAAAACAATAGGACTCCCCAAAATATTTAAACGAAAATTTACCTTCCGAGAAACCCGTCAATCTTTTGAGACTCCTTTTCCTCACAATGGAAATTTTATTAGAAAAGAACATAGCAGTTTTTTCTTTATTAATCAGCTGACCTGTCCAATCCTCATAAGTATTTAATAGTCTTAAAATCTTGCGAATAGAATTGCAACCTCCATTAGTGAAAATAACCACATCATGTAAGTATTTAATATTCTTAAAATCTTGCGAATAGAATTGCGACCTCCATTAGTAAAAATAACCATATCATCGGCATCATTAGATAAGAAATCAAACTAGTGCCACGAGCTTGAAAAAATTGACCAAAACTCTTCTCTTCCACACTTTGTTTAATAAGGTGAGAAAGAATTTCCTACAAAATAATGAACAAATAAGAGGACAAAAGATCCCCTTGTCTCAACCCACGACCACCTTGGAAAAAACTCTTCGTGGTACCATTCATCAGGATAGAGTACCAAGGTGTGGAAATACACTCACCAATGAAGCCACAAACTGAATTAGAAAAACCAAAGGCAAGAAGCACCTTCAAAAGAAATTCCCAATCAACTCGGTCATAAGCTTTGGTCATATCCAGTTTTAAAACCACATTCTCACCCCGAATCTTGTTATTAATCGAGTGCACCATTTCTTGAGTGAGACTGATATTTTCAAAAATACTTTTCCCAGAATAAAAGCTCCTTGCTCAAGAGAAATAATTTTTGGGAGTAGTGAAGCCAGACGGTTAACAATCACCTTGGAACAAACTTTGTAAAAGACTAAACAAAGACTTATAGGTCTAAATTTATCAAACCGAATTGGAATATCCTCTGTATCAAAACCACATAGGATGAGGTATAAAATCTAGGTCATTTTCCACCTCTAAAGAATTCTTCTATAGCTGCCATGCTATCCATCTTGATAATATCCCAAACACTTTTAAAGAAGCCCGCTCCAAAATCCTCAGGACCCAGAGCACTACTAGAAGGAATAGAGTCCAAAGCATTTTTTACCTCTTCAATAGAGGGAATAGCACAGATTACGACGCCTTCCTCCACTGTAATAACAGGCGAAATGATGTGTGATAATTCTGGAGGACTCCCATGAGCCTCCTTTTGTAAAAAGGAAGAAAAATAATTAACAGCACCTAAATGGATTTCCTCTGGAGACCTCAAATAAGTGCCATCTTGAAGTCTCATTTCCATGACTCCCTTCTTCCTCTTATAAGATAAATAAGCATGGAAGAATTTTGAGTTTTGATCACCTTCAACCCTCCATTTAATTTTTTCCATTTGAGCCAATCTAGTCTCTTCCCGGTGCCTCCACTCAGCTAGCTCTACATTCTTCATCACAAGATCTTGTGCAATGTTTGGATCCCAAGCCTGCTGTAATTCTGGCTCCAAACTGTCAATCTAGTCTTGTAACTCCTGCAGATGAGACTCGGTTTTACCAAAGATCCGCTTGTTCTAATCTCTCAAAGCTCCCCTTAATTTTTTAAGTTTGAAAGCCAATTTCAAAAGACCCGCACCACCCACATTCTTCTGCCAGATTTTCTCCACAAAGGCCAAAATTCAGGATGATCTATCCACATTTGCTGAAACCGAAAAAGAGGGGGGGGGGGGGAACCATAAGATAAAGGATCGGTATGAAGTTCCATGAACATGGGAGACTGGTCTAAAGTGGATCTCAATAAATAACTAATAGTCGCATTCGGAAAGCTGTTCAAACAACTAGCATTCAAGAAACATCGGTCTAATTTGCCCCAACTTCTTGAAAGACCACTCTGGCCATTACACCGAGAAAACCTTCTACCCAAAGACTCTATTTCAATTAAGCCACAATGATCTATCCAGGAATTGAAATCGTCCATAGTTGCTCTCAGCCGAGGTCTACCCCCACAATGATCTGAATCCTCTCTAATAATATTAAAATCACCTATAATAATGCAAGGTTCTGATCCAATTATCTGGGCATTTAATTGTTCCCAGAGTTCTCGTCTCTCCACCATAGTGCACTTCACATAAACAAAGCAGCACAAAGTATTTGTCGTATCATCCTCAAATCTAAGAAGGATAAACTGCTCTCTACATAAAACAATATGTACAGAAACGTTATCTTGCCATAATATCCAAATTTTACCAGACTCCCTTTCATTAGTGATGAACTGATCCATATGTAGCATGTGAAGTAAACCCGCCATTTTATCAACTGCTGCAAAAGGTTCCATTAAAGCAACAACTTTCGGTTTCATTTTCATAACCAATTTCTTTAATCTTCTTCTAGAGGTACCAAGACCTTAAATATTCCATGCTAAAATCAGACTAATCATAAGGAAAATTTATTTGGCAGGGCTAACACCCAAGTCGAGCTGCAAACTTTTTCAAAAGTTTACTGGACACCTTTTTTTTTTTTTCTCCACACCCTCATTTTCAGTATCATAATCCTTAGTTTTGGGAAAATTTTCAACATATAATTCCAACTTTGGTTCAGAAAAAGATACTACCATAGTCATGTTTTCATCCCCAATAACATTAGGAAAATCATCGACTTCTAGATCTTCATCCTCATTTTCTCCAAGACCCACAGGAATATCATCTTCAACTTCTTCCACTCGGTAATCCCTTTCTTTTAACATTTTTGCTACACTCTGCTTGACCTCATAACTATTTGTCTTCTCCAAATCTTGCATGGGAACAACCTGTTCCTCATTTGACCGATCTTCATTAGGAATAAGGACAGGATCCTCGGGTTCCTCTGTCTGTGTGTTCAAAGTTTCGCTCATAGGTTCTTCTATAGTGCTTGATACAACCATCATGTTTTTTCCTTTATCTATCTCACTCTTTCCACAATCTTGACCTTCCTTCCCAGAATCTTTAACTTTAGCATCCTTGCGAACCCAAATCTTGTCTCCATTATTATGTGTCTTTAGTCTGCAAGTACGTGTGTTGTGCCCTTGCAACTTACACCCAGAGCAAAATGCCGGAAGTGTCTCGTAAATCACTTCCTGTTTACGCCCCAGTCCCAGCACCCCAATCCAGAAATGAGGAATTGGCTCTTTCGCAACATCCATCTCCAAACATAAGAGTGCTCCATCCGAGCGAGTTGCACATTTAGTAGGGTTGTCCCTTCGAATATAATGACCGATCGGGGTTGTAAGGATCTTGAGAAAGGATTCGTGGTAGAAATTTGGAGGAAGTCCTGGCGACACAATCCAAACGGGAACCAATGAAGGTTCTTCGTCTTCATTAAAATCTGGTTTCTAGTGAAAAGCCCGATATTGAATACCATTCACCTCACAGGTTTCACGAGAGAGAGCTTTTAAAAAATCTGGTTCATTAGACAGTCAAACAAAGACATTCCATTGTCTCCTCATAGTCGAAACCACCGGCATGCATGATAACCCCCATCTAGATTGGATGAAAGACCGTATAGAATCCAAGAAGGCCTCTGTCTTAGGAACTTTAAAACGATGGAAAACCTTAATGGTTCTGCAGATCCTGCAATCTCCTCCTTAGAGAACTGGCAACAGATTTCACCATCCACATATTTTGGCCCCTGAAGAGGCACGGGCATCTTAAGAATGGGTTGTGGAATCGTGGAGACAAGATCAATGTAGGGACGCCGATTTGCCTCTATGGCACTGGCCGCCATGTAGCCCAACAACATAACCAACCCTAGCAAAATAAAATATCGCCAAAATAGCCCAGAGCAAAATACCTAATAAAAAATATTTTTATAATCCGCAACCATATTAGCTTCTCTAAAAATATACCGAAATCGAACCTTAAGTAAACGAACCATATTAGAGTCAAAATTATCATATTATTAACTTAATCAACTAATCTAGTTATAATTGGTTGAAAGATAAAAATGGATCTGACCATGATATTTATTGGTCAGTACCATGTAAATCTATATTAAATGCTTAAGAAATGTTGTAGGATTGACTTATATTTTTCTCTCACACTCTAAAGTTTAAAAAATTTGGACAAATTGTCTAGGGGATCATCAATTAAACATGACTACCATCTTATTAAAGAATAATTTGACGAAATAGATTGATCTCAAAAAAAAAATATATCATGATTATAATTAAAATTCACCATATGCAGCTTGATGGGTGCCCTCAAAGCATTAATTATGGTTAGATTGTTAAATATTTTGACATGAAATATTAAATATAAGGATCTTTGATTTTCTATGATCTACGATAATAAATAATAAAAGTTAAAAAACAAACCTCCATTGGCCATTTTAGTTTGATAAAAAATTTGACTTGACTATAAGAGAATGATTATCCTCACAACTTTATCTTCGAATGTCTTCCGATAGTTAGATGTACAATTATGTTGTAGGTGAGAACCCTTAACCCTCATAAGGGGTTAAGGGTTCTCATTAGGGGTTATAGACTTCTGGCTATCATGAGGTCTATAGACTTCTGGCTATTTATAGACTTGTGGCCATCATGAAATCTAGAGGTATTTGTGTCCCACTATAACTCATTAATTAACAGATATTTGAACTAGTATAAACCCATTAGCTAGGATATGAGTGTGTGGGACATAAAGTTTTAATAAAATTCTTACATAGATATCATGATTTCCAAAGACGCTAATTTCATAACAACAAAAAAATGTCTTTTCCTTTAGAAGATCTATTATTATTATTATTTTTTAATGATAAAGTTTCTCATACATATATTTATAATATGTATAATAAATAAGAAGATATTCAAGAAGATTATTCGAATCAGCAATATTATTAATCCAGATCAATTAGAAGATGAGATTAACTCAATTTTTTGGATATGCTAACATGCATGGAGTTAAAGATGATTGTTCTATGTTTGCCATGATATTGCTTTTGAGAAAAGTCCTAAAAAACTTTCAAGTGCAATAGTATCGTATATAGCTTTTTTATATTAACATATTAATAAAGCAACAATTTATTTCTTGACTTTTGAAAGGTTATAAATAAATAAAAAATGGGTGAAAATTATTGTTTTAGTTTCTATAAATAATCATGACAAAATCAAAACAAAATATAGATTAAGATCCCGCACTATTTATGGAATCGTTCATATGGATTTCTCAGGAGCAATGAATACGGTCACTACAAGAGAAATGGGTTTTTGAGACAAAAAATTTTACCTCAAAAAACCTCAATTTCGTCCCAAAAAAGAATTGGAGATGAAAAAAGTCTCTAAAAGGCCATCTCAAAATGTTTTGGAAACGTCTCTAAATATCATTTTTTGGGACGAAATTTTGCAGAACCAGTCGAAACTGTTTGAACGAGGAATTTTTTTTTAGACGAACCAATTTCATCTCAACAAATGTTCGAATGGAATATTTTTCAATTTGAACCGAACCGTCCATTCAAACAAAATAAATTTTGAATCGAACAAATAATCATATTTGATATTGTTCAAACGAAAGGAGTGTTCGTGCCAATAAATTTTGCCCAAATGACTTTTGTTCGAATGTAAATTACATCTGTTCAAACTGTATTTTGCATTAATCATTTGAATGGGTTATTTGTTATTCGAACGGGTATGTTTTTTATTCGAATGGATTTAGAAATGGTAATTTACCATTCGAACGGTATGAATCATACAGAACAAGATTTAATTAATTAAAAATACCATACTAATATTACACAAATATTAATTCAAACGTCAATTGTTCAAATGTTTTGAAACAAAATAATAAAAAGAAAATGAAAGAAAAAATTAATTTTTACAATTGTGACGGTGGTATAGAGTTTTGTGACATAATTGACTACAACTGAAGCATAGCTTGTTGTACCTTCATCTCCAGTCTCTTCTGCATGTTCTCTTCTAATCTCCCATCAAGATCTGCTGCTTGATTTAATCGAATTAGTAACTCTTTTTCCTTGGACCTCAATCGTTCTATCTTAAGTGTTGCTTCCTTCAATTCTTTAATCTTGTCGTCATTTGATTGGGCTCGAGAAGAGGATGATGATGTTGAGGATGGCTTAACACAACGTCTTAAGCCCTTTAAATATCCAGAACGTGATCCAAGAACTTGAGAAAGAATCTGAGCATCATTGACAGATGATGGATCAGATGGATCCGCAGTAGCTTCCTTGAGAGATATCATCTTGTCCTACAAAAACAAAAACATACTAGTTAATATAAGTAACAAAAATATATAGTCACACTAGAATTAAAGAAACTTAAACGTACATAATTTGCCTCTGCTTCGGGACTGGTCCAAACACCATCACGATTTTTATATAATTTTGCATACAATTGGGTCAGATCATAGTCAACAGGACTTTCTTCTTTTTGCAAAAAAAAAATCTATATTAGAACTTAAATCAGAAAAGCGTATTATTTATTTATATTTGACGGGGAGTAGAATAACTTACCTTTTTATTCGACAAACGATGAAAAGATCGAGAACCTACATGATGGTTCTTTAAGTTTGATCTATTTGCTCTTTTCACAATACTCCGTTGCTAAAAAAAATTTATATCTATATGTTTAATACATCTATCATATACTATTAAAAAAAGATTGCAGCGAAATTACCAGATAAGCAGGATCTTCAAACATATCCCAAATCTTCTCCCATTCGTTTGGTGGCATTGCTTGAAATGGATTTTGGCACGCCTCTATTGTAGTATTGAACTTCTTATAGTGTGCATGGCATCGACCTTTGTACATCAGAAATGCATTCGACATTAGCTCCTTAACCGTTAATCAATTCTCTCGTCAGCCAAAATTAAGCTCAAACTTCTCATTTCAATAATTATAAACAATTAGTATAAATACAAAATATTCAAAAAGTAACATGAATAATACTTAGTTGCTTGAGATGTAGCTTATTACCAAGTAATGATTTTTAATGTAGTCTTTCACATCTTGGGGAACTTTAGACCAAGGGGATGTAGCAATCGGTGCATACATGCGAGTACGTGTACCAACAAAAAAAGCAAGCCACTTTGCCAAATCTCCTGAGCCACAAGAATATCAACTTTAATTTTATCAACTTTCCTTACTTTCTCTATGCAGACACTCCTCGTAGTGCCTCTACCTCGACACTGGCTTACAATAGCTATATATACAGTAATTAAAGCAAGTATTTTAATTAAATAATTTTATTTTCTAGATATATTACTTAAATTGAGCATAAACTGTGGTATTTAATTTGATAAAATATCTTGTTCTGAGTTTGGTAGTGTTGGTCACAATTCATGGCAGGTGAACCACATGGGGAGTCAGTAATGAATGGGGATGGCACACGTGTTACTTTACGTTTAGGAGGCATATCTATTTGAAATTGTAACAAGTTATTATTCAAACAAACGTTACGGACGTTTATAAGAATAATACTTACAAAGATTCATGTTTGAAATTCATTCACTATCCGTTTTGCTAGACTAGTCGCCCTCATCCTCGCTAGACACTTCAGTTGATTCATCATCTTTCGATTTCACGCTCAATTACTTCGAGTTGAACATCTTTTCTATAAAATGGGACCATATCATATTGGGTAAGATCAACAACTAGATTGGTGCCTACTTCGTTTTCTTGATATGCTTCTTCATTTGCTGGACTATCAACTTCTTCTAAAAGTTCATCTGTCTTTGAAATAATATCATATACATTTCTTAGTACAAACTTCTCCACTACCCACCATGGATTTCTATACTCCGGATCATCTAAATAAAAAACTTGATTTGCTTGGCAAGTGAAAACGAATGGATCGTCCTCATACCATGTGCGAGATGTATTGACACTCACAAAGTAATCATGATTACCCACTCCCAACCTAGGATTTGAGACATCCCACTAATTACATTTAAACAACTAGACCATATATCCTTCCACGTATTTCAACACTATAATATCTTCCACAATTCCATAGAAGTCAATGTTATCATCCTCATGGCTTCCTTCGACTACAACCCCACAATATTAAGTTTTTCTATATCGTTTTCTATCAGCTGTGTGAAATCTATATCCACGCACCAAACATCCTGAGTACTGGATGGCCCGCCTAGACGGACCACATGCCAGAGCATACAGTTCTGATGAAATTTCTTCTGAAATTTTACCATATTTCGATACAACCTACATCAATAAATATTATTATATAGAAAAAATAATAGAGTTTAGTGGTATGAAATTCATATTATAAAATTGGACTTTATAGTAATACCGTATGTTCAAACCATGAAGCAAATTCCTCTTCATGTGTCTTTTCTAAGTCAGTTACACCATTAGTGCGAAGTAGTTATATATGTTCACTACACATGTTCGTGTGAATGGTTAATTTGTATCAACGAAAAATGTTATATTATTATACATGGATTTAAAGATAATATTGATTTAAAGGATCATCACTAACCTCAAGTAGTAGTCAATCTCTACATAGTTATTCAAGATATACCATCGAGTTCTTTCAAACTCTCGCCCACATAGATATACTAATGGCATCTACAGAAAGAAAACGTGCAAGAGATTAGGTTAGTGAAAGTAGTGGACTAGCTCATGCTCAAGAGTGGAGGCCTATACTCGTCAAGCGTCAAATCAATTTGTCTGACTTATCCGATCTTTCATGGGAGGGACAGAGCGTATAGTCCATCTTCACCGAGCGGGAATGGGTACCGATTTGTCAGCAGCAGGGGATTGTATACCCAGAGATGGTAGGTGAATTTTACCGTGCCATCGGAAATGAGAGTACTGATGCCCTTTTCTACACTTTATCAGTCTGGGGAGTGAGTATTAATTTCTCTCCCTGTATTATTGCTGAGTTCCTTGACATCCGGCACGAGGTCAGCGCATATCCTGCAGTGGCTACATTGGGACCAGTGGCTGCACCATTTGATTCCGACGCACCAGCCACATCCTCCACACTAGCCTCGAATGTAGAGCCAAATGATAGTGAGGATGAGGATCAACCTGATGATGGACTTACAGACAATCAGGTGCATCATCTAGTGCGAGACCCGTCGGCTCTTCCATATGATGGGAGCAAGGTGATCTGATAGGCCGACTGTATAGCATTTTTCAAAATGCTTAACTTGATTGTTGGCTATAACATCGACCCGAAAAAATACAAGACTGATTTCGAGATGGATTGAGCCAGATTTTTGTTGTGGATAGCGCGGGGGGACCCCATTGATTTGGCCATGTATTTCTTCTACCGCGTTCAATCGGAGTCACGCTATGTAAGTGGAGGTAGTTTACCATTTGCACTATTGATATCTAACCTCTTACTCCAATCGGGGGTGACAGTGTCTACAACTGAGTGGAGGTCGCCACAAATGAGGCCCCTCAATAAGATCACATTCAGCAAGAGCAAGGGGCACTTGCGAAAGACTGCACCAGAACAACCTAGTGCCTCGCCCACCGATCTAGCTTCTACTACTACTGCCGTTGTTGAGAGACAGCCTCCTGGGGCTACTTTGGATCAGGTATGAGCTCTTGGAGAAGCTTAGGGATCTGGATGGACGCATTAAAATGTTACAAGAGGATGTCGATCTGCTTAGCAGCAAATAGATGTTTTAGTTATTATTTTACTTTTTAATGTTGTATTGAATATTATTTAGTTGAGATGTAATTAATGTATGGTTTTTATTTTTCATGTTTGCTACTTTGTTTACTTTTTTCATTTTACTTGCCGTTCATGATAATATAAAAAATGATACTATCTTTAAAGTTATATTTATATAATTTAACATAAAAAAACAAATCACTATAAAGTTTTGAAATTAATTACATAACAATACTTTGTGAATTTATAAATATTTGAACTCACCGAAAATCATAATATATAATATATACACATATATGTACTTTGAAAATGATAAAAAATTAAGGGAAAAAATATTTATTACTTGAATGGAAAAAATATATGTACAAATTAAGAATGATAAACAAATTAATGGAAAATAGGTCCATTCGAACAAATAAATTTAAGTTCGTACAGTTGTTAACTTTTCCCGAGAAAAAGAAATTAATTTTCGGCCAATATCACTATTCGAACAGATAATATAGTGTTCGAACAGACATTAATTGGTTGTTCGAATATATTTTTTTCCATTCAAACTTTTTTTAGATGATTTTTTTCGTCATAAAATTTGTTGTTCGAATGGAGATTTGTCCATTCGAACAAATTTTGTAGCTCAGGCAGTTTTAGAGACAAAATAAAAAATTCGTCTCAAAAAATGACTTTTAGGGACGAAATTTAGTTCATCCCTAACTAATTTCATCCTTAAAAGTCAAATTTCTTGTAGTGGGTGTGTTTGGTTAATAAGGTGATTTAATTTGGGATCACCTCAGACTATTTCACTACTATTCATAAATTATTCACTATTTTTTTACTATTTTTTACTAGTATTTACAAATCATTTGAAATCACCTTAATATCCAAACGCAGAATAAACTAGTTGTAAACTTGCGTGATACGCAAATCGGAATAACTAAATTACTAGCACTATGTAGTCAAGCACTTGTAGTGAAAACTAATTTTTCAATTATCTAAAAATGAGATGAAAGGTTCTTTTATATAAGAATAGGGGAAATGTTGACAAACGTACTGAAATAGACTAATTTATATCATTTCTCTAGCAAGCTGAGGCGGGAGAAGTTGGGAAAGTGAAATGTTTCTATGACAAATGAATAAGTGAATAATATCTATATTTATAAAAATACTTGATGACATGTATCATTCTTTTATAAGGATGTAACGGGTCCGGTTCAGTTTGATTTTAGACAAATTTTGAAATCGAACTACAACAAAACCTACAACAAAACCTAGCTTTTGCAGCAAATTTTTCAATGGTGACTTTCAATCGCAAGAAGTCAATAATTCCTTTGACAAATCCATGTTCCTCAGCGACCAATGCAGTCATGTCAACTACTTCTTTTTGTGGCAAGTATAATTCGCAGGAAAAAGAAACCATCGAAATAATGGGACTCATTTGCGTCTGATTGCGTACACGCCGCAATTAGTTGCAGTAGCAGCAATTTCGAGTCGTCGCAACAAGTGTGTCCAGTGACTTCACATCCGACATCAGTTTTAACGTGGGATCAATATTATTTGTGGTGCTAAACCTTCGCCCAAATAGTATCACCGTAAAGAAATGACGACTTAAGTTATAACGGCGAATAATTCTGCTGTTATAACTCATATATATATATACATGAGCTATGTCAATGGACCATTTTCCCCCGTGTAATTTTTTCCCCAATTTTTGTTTGGCTACCTCGATACTCTCTTGCTCTTAACATTTCTCTATGAAAGTGTTGTTGCTGCTCCTGTCATTGAGTCTATTGTAGCAATGTTGCATCCTCACTAATAATGGAGTTATTCTGTCTCTCCTCCATCTAATCTCTCTGTTTCTTACTCTCTCTCTCTCCCCTTCTATCTCTCTATAACTCTCACTCCCAGCCCTTTCTCTCTCTCTCTCTCTCTCACTCTGTCATTAGGCTACCCCACCGTGTCATCGTACTAACCCCCCGCAGTGCGCCACCTCCTGCGGTAAGCTCTCTCCTTCTATAGTACTATCTTTTCCGTAGTCTGTGAATGATAGAACAAAGAATAAACAGAGATGAAGAATGAAATTGTTTTCGTTTCTCTCTCATTGATTGTGCATTCGGTACAGTAGCTATTTATATACACAAAACAAAATATACTTTTATAACAAATTCCATCTCTACAAATAGAAGCATTACACGTGTATAACAGAAAATTATTCTTGAACGTTCTGGCTTGGCACGTTTTCAATATTATCTAATGAGGTATCCTTTGAGAGCTGATCATGTGTGGTAGTAGTTCTGATATGCCCCTGCGAGCCAAGTATGCCTGGAAGCACAGTGAGGCTCGATCTAAGTGTTGAAAATCTGGAAGTGGATAACGGCTTTGTAAAGATATCTGCAAGTTGATCCTTGCTTGAGAGAAATGAAACTTGAAGAGCTTTTGCTTGAATTCGGTCCCTTACAAAATGATAGTCAATATCTACATGTTTGGTCCGAGAATGCATGACAGGATTCATGGATAGGTAAGTTGCTCCCAGATTGTCACAATAGAGGGTAGGAGCTTTTGATAAGAAAATTCCTAATTCAGATAAGAGAGACTGTAACCACAGTAACTCGCAAGTGGCATGAGCAAGAGCTTTGTATTCTGCCTCCGTACTTGATCGGGCTATAGTAGACTGTTTCTTTGAGCTCCATGAGATTAAATTTTTGCCATAAAAGACACAATAGCCACCAGTTGATTTCCTGTCATCAGGGCAGCCTGCCCAATCTGCATCAGTGTAGGCAGCCAAAAATGGAGTAGAAGATGGTTGGAGAAATAAGCCATAGTGAAGAGTATGTTTCAGGTAGCGTAAAATTCACTTAACACTCTGCCAATCTGATATGTAAGGGGCATGCATATACTGACAAACACGGTTGACAGAAAAAGCAAGATCAGGTCTAGTGAAGAGCAAGTATTGCAGATTGCCTACTATACTGCGATATAGAGAAGGATCTTCGACAGATGATGAATCAAAGGCAGACAACTTAGTAGAAGGAGACATGGAGCTGCTAACAGGTTTGCAGTTTGACATATTCACCTTTTTGAGCAAGTCCAAAATATATTTGCGCTGAGAAATAAAGAGTCCAGTAGCATCTCGTCGACATTCAAGACCCAAGAAATAATGTAAATCCCCAAGATCCTTAAGAGGAAAATTAGTGCTTAATGTAGAAATAAGCTGAGCAAGAACACTCGGACTGGAGCCAGTAAGCACTATATCATCGACATAGACTAAGAAATATATTACCATAGATTGATGTCGATAAATAAAAAGAGAAGTGTCTGATTTTGAAACAACAAAACCCAACTCCAATAACCGAGAGCTAAGTCGCGCATACCAAGCACGTGGAGCTTGTTTAAGACCATACAGGGCTCGATTGAGTTTGCATACTAGTGGGGAAATTGAGGGTGTATAAACCCAGGTGGCTGAGACATAAAAACGTGCTCATTAATAGTCCCATGCAAAAAAGCATTTTGGACATCCAACTAATGGATCGGCCAACCAGAGGAGACTGCAATGGAGAGAACTAACCTGATGGAAGTTGGCTTGATCACAGGACTAAATGTTTCATTGTAGTCCAATCCTTCAAGTTGACTGTAACCCTTGGCTACCAGTCTCGCTTTTCTCCATTCGATAGATCCATTTGACAGATGCTTGGTTTTAAAGATCCATCAGCAGCTAACAATATTTTGAGTAGGAGCAGGAGGAACCAGTGACCAAGTGTTGGTGGCCATAAGTGCATCAAATTTGAGCTGCATTGCACGCCTCCATTCCGGAAATTTTGAGGCTTGGGTAACAGAGGTGGGTTCCTCTGGAACAGCAGTGGAGGTGACGTGGGGGCGCAGTGGAGGCCATGGTGTGGTGCCGTCAGTTCTTATTTTGGGACAGGTTTTATTGGCCTTGGCTCTAGTTTGCATGGGATGAACTGAGGTGTTGGTGGATGGAATTTCTGGAGATGAAGAGGGAGCACTGGGAAGAGAAGGGGCTGGAAGATCGAGATGTGCCCTTGATGAGGATGAATTTGTGTTTGAAGAAGATTCGGGAAGGGTAGAGGGAAGATGGGTTTGCGGGCCAGGAGTAAAAGTTGGTGTAAGGGATGTCATGTGGGTATTGGAATTAAATGATGAGGTAGTGGGCCTGCTATTGTGTTGGCTGGAACAAATAGAAGAAGGCCCGTGAGGATGAGAGGGAGGGAAGAAAGGTAATGTAGTGTGAGTCAAGATGGGCCGTGAATCAGAGTTTGTAGATGAATTTGCTTTTGACGTAGAAAAAGGAAGATTGTTTTCATCAAACAAGACATCTCTTGAAATGTACATTCGTGCTGTAGGAACATGAAAACACATATAACCATGGTGAAAGGAACTATATCCAAGGAAAACACATGGGAGAGATCGAAAACTTATTTTGTGTTTATTGTATGGCCTAAGGTTAGGCCAACATTGACAGCCGAATGTTTTTAAAATCATGTAATCTGGTTTTTGATGAAATAAAACTTCAAAAGGTGATTTGTTGCTTAAAATGGATGTGGGAAGTCTGTTGATAAGGAAAACTACAGTGACAAAGTTATCAGACCAGTAAGAATGAGGTAAAGATGAGTGAGCAAGAAGTGAAAGACCTATTTCCACAATATGTCTGTGTTTCCTTTCAACTGATCCATTTTGAGGGTGGGCATATGGACAAGAAATTCGATGAGAAATACCAAAAGATTGTAACACATGATTAAGAGATCTAAACTCACCACCCCAATCAGATTGTAATGCACGTATTTTTGTATTAAAGGTAGTTTCTGCATGACGCTTGAAAGATAGAAAAACTGTGACTACATCAAATTTACATTTTAAAGGAAATATCCAAGTAAACCTACTGTAGTCATCGACAAAGGAAAGATAATATCGAAAACCACACGAGATAACATAGGTGCAGGACCCCACACATCTGAAAACAGAAGATGGAGAGGAGCAAGTGATCTAAAGGCTGCTTGACCATACGGTAGTTGATGGTGTTTGGCCTTGCAACATGATGAACAAAAACCCGAGGAGGAAGACGACTTTGTAGGAAGGGAAACTTGGGAAATTATTCTGTCAACGAGTTGCATAGAGGGATGTCCTAGCCGGAGATGCCATTGAAAAGGGGAGACACGTTCACCAACATTGGCTTGAGGAGATGGAGATTTTTGAGGAAACACGTACATGCCATCTTTAGTAGGACCTTGAAGTAGAACTTTCTTGGTTCGGGAATCCTTCACAAAAAAGAATGAAGAGTGAAATTCAAAATATACACAATTATCTTCACACATTTGTCTAAAAGAATTTAAGTTTTTGGAAATAGAAGGAACATGATATAAGTTTGAGAGACGAAGATTGCCATGGGTAGAGGAGATGGTGGAACTGCCGACATGCTGAATGGGAAGAGAATTGCCATCACCTATACGAACTTGTTCATCACCCTTATACTCAGATGGATTAAGAGAAAGGTTAGCAAAATCATGTGTGAAATGATGTGTAGCTGCGGAATTAGGATACCAGTTGGGATCGGTGAGAGTGGGAGTTGGTTGAGTGTAGCGTGGACCTGAAGTATAGTGAGCCGAGAGGGAAGGTGGAGGGGGAGATTGGAAACTGAAATCAAACATGTGATAGCATGTGTTGGCTGTATGACCTTGCTTATGACATACTTGACAGGTAAGTCGGTTAGATGTGAAGAAGGGTGGGGAAGGGGAAAAACTGCTACCACCATTCCTGCCATGACCACCACGCCCTCTGAAACCTCCCCTACCATGAGAGAAACCACGACCTCGAGAGGGATTATTGCTTGAGTTTTCTGAGTGGTGTTAGCTGAGAACTCAGGCAATGCTGTGAGGACAGTGGTTTGATGATTTAATCTGGACTCATGAGTAAGGAGGTGGCTATAGACTTGAGCCGGGGTGAGTGGATCCACACGAGTTGTAATGGAAGTTACAACTGAATCATAGTCTGTGCCTAAGCCTGCCAAGAGAAATGTGATGAAGTCAAAGGATGGTAAAACTTTTCCAGCCATAGCTAGAGTGTCTTGGAGGAGCTTGGCACGTCTATAATATTCTGTGATTGAGTCGAAACCCTTTTTAAGGGTAGTGAGTTGCAGCTGAACTTGCATGATGCGAGCTTGTGATTTTGCAGCAAATAGTTCATCGAGGACATTCCATATTTCAGGAGAAGAAGATGCCCTGAGAACATGTGCAATTAAAGGTTCAGACAGAGATGAAATAAGGATACTCATAATAGGTTGATCCTGTTGTTGCCAAGCTAGGAATTCTGATTTGGAACTTTCATCGAGCAGTTAAGGGGGAACGATAGTCCCATCAACATACCCGTATAGGTTCTGCCCTCTGAGGTAAGGCATGAGTTGTGCCTTCCACAGCAGATAATTTTCATTGTTTAGTTTGACAGTAATCAAATTTGTAGGAGGATGGGACGAAGCAACAATAGATGGTTGAGGTGGAGGAGGTACTGTGAAAGGATTTCCTTCAAGTATTTCAGCCATGAGAACAAGCGTGGAGAGCTTGAGAGCTAAAAACCCAAGAAGATGGACGCGAGTCCTAAAAAGCTTTGATTACCATGATAGAACAGAGAATAAACAGAGATGAAGAATGAAATTGTTTTCGTTTCTCTCTCATTGATTGTGCATTCGATACAGTAGCTATTTATATACACAAAACAGAATATGCTTTTGTAATAAATTCCATCTCTACAAATAGAAGCATTACACGTGTATAACAGAAAATTATTCTTGAACATTCTGGCTTGGCACGTTTTCAATATTATCTGATGAGGTGTCCTTTGAGAGCTGATCATGTGTGGCAGTAGTGCTGATAGTGAAATGGTATATATAAGCGTATAGACCCACTTTGTGAAAGCTGAGTTGCTATTCAATATGTACCCAAAAGATTCAGCTGTCCAATTTCGTAGATAATTCAACTGATTTCACAGCAAAATAGTCTTTATAAGTAGTTATATATCGGGCCTTACTTTAGAAACATCTGGTTTGAAGCAATATGTCTAGCTAATGAATTATGCAACACTGAGGGTTTTGTAACATATATATTATAAGCTCCTTTAGTTCTCCACATGTTGACTCATTATTTGAGATATTTTAGACCATGTTCATAATAATTGTTGTGTTGGCGTACTGATTTTATCATACATCTATACTCTTGCAATGACTTGATCTTATTAATGTGAAGTATAGATTAAATTGTAATTAAAGGCATCTAAATCCATCTTGGAGAGACCTGCTCTCTCATGTAAATCCATCTTGGAGTTGTGACAATCCAAGTATCTTGAGTTTCCAACCACATACTTGATTAAGGGTACACTTAAGTTTACATGTAAAGGATTCAAGGCATCTTGGGGCAGGTGTACATTTTTTGCATTCAACATGCCATCTTCAATCCCTTTCAACTATTCAAAACAATAAGTTTTTTTTAACAATAATTTATTCTCAACATTTTTAACTCCGCATTTTTTTTGATATAATTATTAGACAAGGGGTTGATATTGCATTGTGGTTCTTGAAACTATGAATAATACTGTGGCAGATACCCACAACTTAATAACATCAAAACTCTGTTTCCGTGTGATCAAAAGAAATTGGTTCACATTGAAACAGAGGTTGAAGGGGTTAACCAACTAATGTGGGCAATGTGGTATGGCCAACTGTGCATATTGCATGCCCCAAAGTTGAAAAGACCCAAATCCAATTATTTTCATATTGCCATCTTTTACTCATTAACATTATAGAACAACTATATCGGCATATCCTAACAACTCCTTCCAAAATCAATAAGCTAAAGACTTTCTTCAATTGGTCTAAATTACATAGACAAAGCATTGCAAATGATCCTTCAATGGTTTTAATATGTTGTCTTTTATGAGGTTTTAATGATTTTTTGATACGTCACATATGTATTTCAAGACTTGGACTATGCAAAATTCATTCAAGAGAATTACTCAACTTTATAAACTCTTTCAATAAAGTGTCTTAGAACATTTGTCTGAGAATTTTCAGATGCTTCGCTTCTTATTATAAAGTGCAAGTAATTACTCTAAATGGAATTGATCAAATAAAAAGGGAATATGTGCATTGGTCAAGAATCTTTATGTAGTTTTATCAACGGTAGATAAGGATACCATTTCCTTAGGACATGAGTAGGATGCACGTGCCAAACATGTTCACATCACATGAATACAATGAAAAGATTAATAAACTCCTCACAATGGCAAAAGTCCATGCACCTGGAAGAACGACCTTCAGGTGTCCATGTCGGAGATGCCATAATAACCTTTTCTTGCCAATCAATGAAGTCGAAGATCATGATTGGTATAAATCCAAGTTATACATATTGGATATTTCATGGGGAGAATGAAAGTTGGACTGCGAATTCATCAGACGATGATGAAGATACACTTAATGAAAGTCAGAATTATGTTGATATGGATGAGATGATAGACGACATTCGGACTGGATCATTCATGGACCATACATGCGGAGAACATGGTACCACTTCAGAGCCTTCAATGAGTGAAAGGCAATAAAAAAACTTTTGACCAATTGTTAGAGAATGCGAGATGGCCACTTTATCTAAGTTGCTTAAAGTTCTCAAAGCTTTCATTTATAGTCAAGTTGCTTCATATCAAAACATGCGGTGGGTGGACGATCAAGTCATTTAATATGGTTTTACAATTGTTAAAAGCAGATTTTCCTGAAATTCAAATACCTAACTCATACCATGAGACCCAACACTTAGAGCGTGATTTGGGTTATAGTTATGTTAAAATTGATGCTTGCCCAAATGACTGCATGCTATTTTGGAAAGATGGTACAGACAAATAAGCTTGTTCTAAATGCAAGGAATCAAGGAGTATGACAATGAGGGCTCTGAAGTATTACTACTTCATTATTGTTCAATTATACTAGTATAGTATAAGTAATATCTAACTTATTAGTGAGATTAATAAACTTGAATAATAAGATTAAAATAGTATAATTAGTTTCTAATTATACTAGTATAAGTAGTGTCTAACTTACATCAAATGTTATATTAATTTTATATTATAAGATTAATAGACTCAAATAATAAAATTATAATTTCAGGTTATATTAATTAACAATTTAGGATATAATATATATAATATAATATAAAAATTAGATATAATATAAAAAAAATTTAAAAAAGTATATATCAATCTAGTTCGATTTAAACCAATTTTAAAAATATGAAACTAGTACCATAACAGTTTTGGTTCTTAAGAACCGGTATGGCACCAATCCGGTTCAACCGTTCTTCCAATTTTTTTTTTATACTTGACATTGATAAGATGTCATTGCAAGAGTATAGATCTATAATACAATCAATATGCCTCAACAAAAATTAGTAACAACATGGTCTAAATTATCTCAAATATTGAGTCAATGGCTAGACAAATTGCTTCAAAGAAAGCGGCGTGTCGAATCGTGTGGGTACATATTGGACAGCAACTCTACTGGAACAATTGGGTCTGTATGCTTATATATACCATACACAAAGTACTTATTCACGTGAAGGAGAGAGCTTACTGCAGGAGGTGGCACTCTGAAAGCATGGGCTGGTATGGCGACACGGTGGGGCAGCCTAGGGAGAGAAAGGGTCGAAATGAGAGTTATAGAGAGAGAGAGAGAGAGAGAGAGAGAAGGATTTTTTTACCAACAAGGACGGGACGGCGCAGCAGCAGGCTCATGGTGCTAGGAGTGGCAGCAACAATTTCACAAACTCAGAAAGAGCGTATTGAGGAAGTTAAGGAAAAATTAGGCAAAAAATACGCACGTACAGGTTTCCCAATAAACAATTAAGAATAAATCTACTTACAACCGGTTTGGGGAACCGGCGCGCAACCGTCTCCCACGTGGCAACAAAACGGCGTCGTCTGGATTTTGAAATCAAAAGTCCCGAAACTCGTTCACGTCTTCCACTTTCACATTTCACATTTCATATTTCACTTTCACCAATTCTCCCGCTCGATTTAGACCCTTCTCCTCTCCCCATTCCCATCATCTTCCCCTTCGTGGCTCTGGTTCAGCGTCTTCCAGGTTAGTCTTCTCCACCAAATCTTGCCCTCTTCTCTCCATTCCCATCGTCTTCCCCAGGAAGGCATCGCATCCAACATCGCAAATAAACCCCAGCCTTTGTCTTTGTCTTTCTCCCCCATCGAAACCCCCATCCCCACGAAGACAGAAGCCTTTGTCTTCGTCTTTTCCATCCCCACGAAGCCCCTAACGTCTTCTCCACAGTTAGTCTTTGACTTCTCCACGAACTGACGAACCCACGAAGCCACAATCACAGTCTTCATCTTCAGACTTAAGCCACAGAACCACAACCCCCTTCATCTTCTCCACGAACCCATCGAATGGCCCCTTCGTCTTATCCACGAAGCCCCCTTTCGTCTTCTCCACCCAGATTTGAAATCCCCTTCACACAAAGCCCCGAATCCCTAACCCTAAACCTCAAGTCAATATGCGCTTTTGATTTTGCATTCTTGATCTAGCTTATTATATGGTTAAAAGGGAATGAAAGATTTTGTGTGTGCATATGAGAATGTATTCATTTTGCCGGCCACTCTCGTAGTTGGTTATTTCTTTCATGAGCTTGTGTTTGTGGCATAGTGCTACTGAGTTGTGTTGTATTGGTTTTAGCAGTACTACAAGGACTATTCATGTAATTTTTGAGTTTTCAAATTTATGTAATGGAGTTTGTTTTTATTCTCTAGTCTTTCAATTATTAACATAGTCGTTTTAATTGGGACTTTTTGCAGGGTTAAATGTCTTTAATTATCAGGAAAGCTTGTTCCTTTAAAAGCCATGATTTGGATGTGATATGTATACTACTATGAGGTGAGAATTGAGATAATTTTTTCTGGCGTAGACACTATACTTGTTGTGACTATGTATGTAAGTGAAAATTCTTTTGGTAGGAAAATACATCTGTCTTTATGTTAGATAAGAGGTTAATACCATTTTGTAAGAAATGTGAGGAGGTCTTAAGCAAAAGGTTGTAAAATGACCTCAAATTTCAGATTACAGATTTGATTGAGCGTATAGTTCTTTTTTATCATGGCCCCGTTCAAGACGTTGACTAAAGAGTAAGCACATTATGTGGTATATCCATACTTAATGGAATTCAACCCCGTTAGCACTTATGTCAGGTCGACTTCTTAATTTACATGCCTTTTGCTTAGTTACTAGCTTTGTTTCTAGGACTACGGTTCAGGAACACTCTCTAGGAATGTGAGTCCAGTATTTGTTTCTGCTGGTAAGGCTTTTTAGTTATGTGACTTGGGATCTGTCTCTCTCTGTTCATAAGCTAAGATACAATTTTCTTTTTCCACATAATCTCTGGTTTCCTTACCAGTTTTTGGGTGAAGCATACTGTCTGCATCAAATGCTGTGTTTCCTTTCAGTATAACTTACATTGCAAGTTGGATGAATTGCATTATAGATGCAATTTAGGGTGGATGGAACACAACCGGAGCTGTAGTTGGAGATTTTGGTTTTGTTATTATTTGTATGTATCCTTAAAAATGTACTTAAAATGTATATGTTCATTTAAGTTAGTAGTTGATTTATTTAGTCATCCAATTTTGCTAATTGCAATATCTTAACCCTGCAGATTAAGGTACAAGCGTTGGTGAAATTATAAGTACAACAACCAAGAGCCGAGCGAAGCATTGAGGGATATAGAATTACTAGTTTCTGTAAAAATCCTTCATGGGCTGTAAAAAATATTTATGGGTTCATTTTAATAGATATGGGTTTGATTTTATTAGTATCAGGTTGATAGATGTAGATGTGCTTTTTTTATTTGATAGCTTCTAATTGTAAAGTGCTATCAAGTTAGTAGATATTCCTTCATAGGCTGTAAAAAATATTTATGGATTCATATTAATAGATATGGGTTTGATTTTATTAGTATCAGGTTGATAGATGTAGATGTGCTTTTTTTATTTGATAGCTTCTAATTGTAAAGTGCTATCAAGTTAGTAGATGTCGGTTTGGAATTATATGAATTTGGAATGAGATGGTCCATTTTGATTGCATATTCTTTATCTCCTGGACGTTGATTCAGTATATCTTTTCCATTTAGTGGATACAAACTTTTGAGAGAGTGCAATTTTCTATGTGAGATAGTGCTGAAAACCAAAAAGACCCCTTGCTTCATACACAGCAATACGTTGCAACAAAGATTTCCCTATGCATCAAACATGGATATCCAATAACTTAGTTAAAATGTAAAGTTTCACTCATTCAAAATTGATCAGTTACAAAGATGCTCACATCAAAACATAATTACAACAACTAGAATTCATCATCAAAAGTTGTTGGAGGGAGCGGCTGCAACTATAATTCATCATCCAAATTTCCCCATGACTTGCTTTCGATTGGCTTGGAGGGAGCAGCTGCTACTGAGTTGTTTGTTTGGTATTGGTACAGTGCTCTTGCTGTGACCCTGTTAAAAATGCCATAAAAAGAAAATAATAGAGATTAATCATTGAAACACCATTATAATGTCACTATTATTCAGTTTGCTTAAATGGAGTATAGCAGTAGAGATGACACAAATAAACTTTAATTTGATAAGAAAATTCTCCTTCACTTTTTGATATAATACGAGGATGGAAAATACCAATCTCATCAAGGAAGACTTATAAAACCTAAAGCTACGCAAACGCCACCCCACGCAGGTATATACTAATTCAGCAAAACTTGTTGGTAACAATCAAGGATGTGTCAATCCCACCACTAATAATTGAAAGAATAAAATTTTTGTGTATATATATATATAAATATATATATATATGTAAAGGACTCCAATAACCAATACAACTAGTGAAACAGTTTCTTTAATACATCTGCAGCTAAATTTAGCTGAACGTATGGGGACAAGGAATTCTTCTAAAATGATGTTCAACGTAGTGATCTAAACATTCCTTCTTTTGTACCAAGAAACAGTTAGTAATCACAAGAAATAATTACCACTAGTAAGGAGTTCAAGGTCAGATCCAAGTAAATATGTACAAATTCACCAGGAAAAAAACACCAATGACCTTGGATCAAGATTAAGAACCAAGAAATGAAGAAACCCCATTATAAAAAATAAAATTAAAAAAAAAAAGCCTAGAACTGCAAAAGACGATAGAAAGAGGCACTGGTCCTACCACTATTAAAAATGTATACTATAAAGTTCTAACTACAAGTTCTCCATATGATGCAAAGAGGTGGATGAGCCTAAAGCAAATGGCATCCATGGCCATTGACCCTGTCATATTTTGGGGTTGAAGGCTTCTGAGATTGACACACCAGCTAATTGTTGCATTGCCAGATGGCAAGGTGGTTTTTTTGGTACCATTCAATTGCTCGAGATTGGCATTGTACAGTTGAATCACTTTTACCTCATTCTATGTAAAGAGATTTAATGATTTGTTTTCATTACAGGCCATCATTCACTCAAACTACTGGAAATTTTCAACTGAAAAATCTGAATTCGAAATTTTCACATGTTTTAAAACCAGAACGGGCAATGATGATGATCGATAAAAGCTTGAACAAAAAAACAAAACAAATCATAATAGATTGCCCCCTTGGGGAAGGTTTCAGTTCCTCAATAGTCAACTGACGATCAAGATGCTTGTTACCACGCACCATAGGAGTATACTTCGTCCCCGAAAAAGAGAAAAACAATGGTGTTGCTACTAACCATTCATGAGAGCATCTTCCTCTCTCAGTTTATTGGAAGCCTTGCCGTGAAGAATTGCACAATGCCGTGGTTGTTCCAGTTAAGAACAGAATGGTCAAAAGGACATAATGGCAAACAAAAAATATACTCCAAATGCCTCACTATGATCCCTTTTTTTTTTTAAGTTTCTTACTGGCTTCATACTTGCAAAAAGAAGTTTTGTGTGGGGTGATACGTAAAAGAAAAATAACAAGAGAAAACTAGAGAAAATGTCGGGTGCTCTTGGAGTTGTACTTTGATAACAAGACTGAAATCTGGTTTGCGACCCACATAATTGGGTGTTTGAAAGTTTTTATGAAACGAACTTACCCACAATTGAAATTCCTTATACAGATGGAATTCCTAACCCCTTCCCCTTCACCCCACACGAACTATAAAGTTTCATTGAGAAAAATGTTGGAAAATGTTCTCTCTCTGTTTTTTTTTTATACTCACAGTTAAGTTAACCCAAATTCCCTCTTTACAGTTTACACACAAATAAATACATTCTAAAACAAACTTGAAACTAGATGGACGAGATCTACCATTCTATAACAAAAAGAATTGACCTAAAAAATTTGAAGCAGAAGATCTACCATTTGTTCATGGAGACACCCACAGAGATGGACGAGACACCCACGGAGACACCAACGGAGATGGACGAGACACTAGAGGAGACACTGGAGGAGACACCCACACCAAGACGATGCAAAGCACCACCTGACCCGAAGACGACGACGTAAAACAGATCTTCAATCTAGACCCAGGCGTGAACGCGATCTCCTCTTCTGAGGATTTTCCCTCCCTCCTTCTGTCTGTTCAGAAATCTGAGGAAATGAAGCTATGATTCACACACGGGAGACCCAAAGACGACGACGCCGCAGAGAGCAAATGAGATTGGTAGATTCAGTTTTCTACGAGTGGGTGAAAAGAAAATCCAAATTCTTCCCTCCCATTTGTTTTGTTTTTTTTTTTTTTAAATCCGAATCAGCCGGTTACCCAACGGTTGTAACCCGACGGTTGTGTAGAGCATTGTTGAACAATTAAACATCATGTAGCACGAGCTATGGCTGTGGAAACCCTCCGCCCACTCTAACTTCATTTGACCTTCGCTCAATTTCTGACTCTGACAAGTCGGAATTGTCAGAATTTGGAGTCGGAGTTGGAGTCAGACAACTCCAAAATGACTGTCAAAGTCAAAGTCAAAGTCAGAGTTCAGAGCTTCATGGAGCTCCGAACTCCGAGCTCTGACTTTTTTTTAAAAGAAAAACTAGATGTAAAATGACGTTGTTTTACATTTAAATTTAGAAAAATAAAAAATAAACGACATTGTTCTACTTAGTGTGGAATGACGTCGTTTCTTCACATGGGGGTCCAAAACGCAGGACCCCCCTTCTTCCTTCTTCTTCCCCTCATTCTCTCCCTTCTTTTAAATCTTCTCTATCCCCACTTCCCTCTCAGAGTCTCTGTTGAACTTGCTCTATTCCCGTTTTCATCTTGATCCACTGATCTTGCCTTCGTCGGTCATTTGCGCTGTAACTCGTAAGTATAGTTAGTGTAGTCCGAGACTCTCAATTCCTAAATTCAACAACCACAAAAACAATTTGCAATGTTAGGGTCTAAGTGTTTTTTGGCACTCTCAATTCCTAAATTCAAGTTGATTTCTAATCTCATTTTCTTCGTCTTTTGTTTTTGAAGTTGATTTGGTTTTCTTTGCACTATACTTGTTGTCAATACTGGGTGCTGTTTGGAGTGAGAAATATATCTTCTTGATAAGATCTGGAGTTGGAACTCAGTTTTCTCATGCTTGAAAAAAAAGCATGGCTTTACGGATATGATTTTGGTTGAATGTTTTGAGCATTTTTGTTTGGCCATCTTCAAACCTAAAATGTAACACCCTGCTCTTCCTTCCTTCTTCTGACGTAAGCCATTACGTCAGATGTGGTAGACCTGCTCCTCCTTCCTTCTTCTGACGTAAGCAATTACGTCAGATGTGATGAGACAGCCTGCTCCTCCTCTCTAGTGTCTAAGAGTCCCGTTATGCGTGCCATACATCGATGGCTTGTTTTAAAGATACTACGTGATTTCTAAAGTTATCTTGTGTTTTAAGTATGAGTATTTTAAATGAAATATTCTCATCGTTATTTATCTAAATAATATTTTAAATAACTCAATTATAATATCTTTGAAGAGCTCCAAAAATATTATAATTGTAGGAATCATTTTATATAAATGATTCCAGTTATTTAAAATATTATGTGATCTAAATAATGATGAAATCTTTAATTTAAATAATAGTTTTACTCTTTTAAATATTTTAAGTAAGACTTCATCATTTTATAAATGATGAAGGAATATTATTTTAAAAAATATTCTAGTTTTATGCATCTCGGTACTTTTAAATAAATAAACGTTTACGTGATTTTAAATCAGTGTTTAAAGGTCATCGTAGACCATTTTATAGACCCCCAGACGTTGGGTTTTAGGATAAAACCCCAGCCCCTCTCTCTTTCTCCCTCACTTTTCCCTCCCCTCTCTCTCTCCTCTCTCGGCCTCTCCCGTACGCGAGACCCACTCCCGAACGGCCTCAGCCCAGCCCGGCGCTGCCGTGCGCCGGTGAGCCTCACGGCCACCACCACCAGCCTCCCCTCCCTCCGGCGAGTCCACCCATACCAGCCATGCCTCCCCACTCTCTCTCCTCCTCCTCCCTCGACGGTGCAAGCCCGAACGGGCCTAGGAGTTCCAGCGCCGCCGTGCGCCGTCCTCCGGCGCCACCTCTCCCACGGCAGCCTCCCCTGCCACCGACCGGCCACCTCCAGCGGCCTCAGCCCCTCCCATGCAGTCACATTCCTCCACCATGCACGAGCACAGCAAACCCATGCACGGGTTCACTGTGCAGCCTCCTAGCACCGCCGTGCGCGGTTGTCTCGACCACCGGCCACCACCACGAGACTCCTGAGGTCTCCCCCTTCCTCCTCCAGCAAACCCACGGCCAATAGGCCTCTCCTTCACCTTCCGGTGTTCCTACGGACACCGCACGGGTTTAGGCTCCCCCGCCGCCGTCCGCCGCCACCCACAGCGAACGACCACCCTAGCTGGCATCCTCAGGCCACCACGAACCCAACAGTACCACCCACGGCCCAGATCTACCACCCACGGCCGCACACTCTCTCTCACTCTCCCACAGCCTATCCTCCCTCACAATGCACGGCCAGCCACCACGGACCACCGTGCCGACCACCACCGAGCCTCCACAGCTCCTCCTGCAGTTCCCTTAGCCCAACCTTAGGCCCAAACCACCACTTTATGTGGTGGGTTGGTCACTGCACGTGATGGACAGTCACTGCGCGTGACTGACCGCCACAGTGCATGGCGAGGTCCGCTGTGTTATGCCCCTTGCCAGCATCACCAAGGCCACCTTAGGCCCTTCCAAGACCACACCTAGCTATCCAAATGCCTAAATAGCCACTGTACGTGGTGTAGCCACCCTGTACGTTCCTCCGGCTTTATCGCTGTAACGGCTAACGAGCGACGCACGGGTTTTCCCGTCGATGGTATAAATCTCTATCCCTCACTTTTTATATTAATTGTTAGATGCTAGCTAGTTGACTAGGTTGTGGACTGTGCTGTTAGTATTAGGTTGTGGACTGTGCTGCTAGTATTATAGGATTTGCTGTGTAGTGGCGATGTGACGTGAGGTGATGAAGTGTTGGGCGTAGTTGGGAAGTGTGCTGTGTAGTGTTGTGGACTGTGCTGCGAAGTGTGGTGGTAGTGTATGTGCAGTAATAGTGGCATGGCCTAGTGCCGTGATAGGAGTACACGTGGAGTATACTCTGTGTAGTGAGATGAGGCACCGTATGGCGTGTCTGCCATAGCGGTGACGTGGCGTGATATTGTGGATAGAGTACACGTGAAGTGTACTCAATGTTGGGAAACGATGCACAGTACGGCTTGTGTGCCGTATTGGTGATATGGCGGAGCGTCGTGAATGGAGTGCACGAGGAGTGTACTCCATGAGGTGCAGCGATACACCGTATGGCGTGTCGCGAAACTAAAGGTGAAGTCGTAGTGATGGGCGAAAAGCTTGATGTACGGTGTCGGGAACTGTGGAACAGTGTCCCGAAGTATGAGATATGGCCAGTAGTCCAAGGCGACGAGTGTCACCATGTGACTGGCTTATGGCCAGAAGTAAGTGCGAAGTGGCTAGAAGGTATCAGAGTAGCGCAGCGAAAGCATGACTGGGCAACGTCACTAAGTGAAGTAGTCGATTAAGAAGTCGTGCTTGTGACGGGTGAAGGGTTAGCGTAAGAGTGATGTAGAGGGAATGTGACGAGGTGTCACGTTGTGACGAGAGTACGTGAGTAACCATACTCGTGATGAGTTGTAAGGTGACGTAACAGAATGTCAGAAGTGACGTGACAAGGTCATGGTATAGCTTGGGAATGGTCTCAAGCTATATGGCGTGACGTAAGATGTTGTGATATGGTTGTAGTCTACGGCAATGAGTGTCGCCGTGTAGTCGGCTTATGGCCCTGAGTATGTGCTAAGTGGCCAAGAAGTATCAGAGCAGTGCAGCGGAAGCATGATTGGGCAACGTCATTAGGTGACGTGGTCAATCATGAAGCTGTGCTGTGATGGGTTAGGATGTATGAAAGATGATGTGACAAGGTCACGGCATAGCTTGGGATTTAATCTCGAGCTATGTGGCGTGACGTAAGGTGTGTTCATGGACAAAGTCCCATAGTGTCAACAGTTGGGATGAACTGTCATGAGGTACGGCTAGCATGAAGGGTTGTGCTAGCCGAGTATGAGAAGGTTGGTAACGGAGTATGGCGTTCGCCATACGAGTCCGTGACCAATGTATTAAATGATGGTCTTAAGGGATAAAGGAGTAAGGTACGTGTGTTGTCTGGTTAGACGCACGTGCCAGACAGATTCACCATATGTAATGGGTAACCTGTCCTAAGTATGGTTACACGGTGCTCAAGCCTCAGAGTGGCTTGAAGCCGTGTAACGAGAATGGACGATCATGAGAAGTAGAGTGAACTAAGATGCATGAGGGTATTGATGAGAGTACTATCTAAGAGTGGGATGCATGACTTAGTTAGTCTAAGTCATGCGTCGGAACGTGGTTAATGAGAAGAACAAGAAAGAGGTCCTAGTGTCTTAATCCGAAGGTGAATCATGAGTTCACCTTAACGAATAAGCACTTGAGGTAGAACGTAAGGTTAAAGGAAGTAGAGACCATAATGGGTCTCCCAAGGTTTTTTCATAGTAAGGAACGTGAAAGGACACGGGATAGCAGAAGAGTGTTTTAAGTAAAGCATAGCTCTATTTCTAGTCCAGCTATTTATGCACTAGATAGAGAATAACGTAAAGGTTATGTATGCATGTAGGTTGCCATCTGACACGCACATGAATGGACTGTACGGTATGAATGGACTGCATGGTATGAAAGTAGCATGGAGTCCAGGTAAGTGTTACGTTCATGCTCTTCTAGAGTTTTCTCTAAAGTACGAATAAAAAAGAAAGACGAACTGTTTTCCCATGAAATATGCTTTAAGAAAAGGACACGAAAGATATTTTAAAGAAAAGCATGCTAAGTATTGAATGGTATACGTATGTACGGCCCCTCTATGAAAGCCCCTTTTTACGCACCCAAAAGTATTAATTGTACGCATGTGAATGGATGACTATACGTGTATCTATTGTACGTATTTTCTAAAGAAATGAAAAGGAAGCTTCGAGAGTGATGTCTCGAGCTTCCGAACGATGCTTTAAAAAGAAACGCGAAGAAAGTGTTTTAAAACTTGTCCCTGAGAACTGACGTTTTAAACGATGCCATGAAAAGATGATGTTTTCCCATGTTTTTAAACGAAAGGAATGTTTTCTCATGAAAAGATGTTTTCCCACGAAAAGATGTTTTTCCCATGAAAGCATGAAATGAAAAGAAAAGAAATGAATGCCCATGCCCATGAAATGAAATGAATGAATGCCGAAATGAAAAGGCTCATGCCCGTGCAAATGAATGTATGCCTCAGCTCTTTAGAGCTGACATGAAATGAATGAAAGAATGAAAGGCACGTGGCATGAGCGAATGTATGAAAATACGTAACGGCCATATGGACTGAATGAACGGAAAAGGGTACCCAATGAATGAACGGGCAGATTGCAATGCCGGGCAGTAGTATCTGGTAGTCAACCTAGTGCTGCACCCTAACGGAAAGGGATTCCAACCCGTGGCCACAGGCGAATCCATTGGCCCAAAAGGCCGCTAACCCCAGCACACGGGGTGTAACAACGTGCACCGGCCTATGAAAGGAAAGAGAAAAGAAAAGTAACTGTATGTATGAATGCACTGCATTCTTTAAGAAATGAAGCTAGTGACGGGGGAAAGGTTTTAAAGAAAAGAAAAGCATGTTTTAAGAAAGAAAAGCCCCGTTCACTGATGTTTTTAACGAAAGCATGTATGCATGTATGTATAGTATGTATGAGTGATGAATGCATGAATGAAAACCTATGTTGCTATATTTTAATGGTATGAAGTAACGCTTACTAAGTATTCGACTCATTTTAGTTTTTATGTGTGCCCCTCCCCCCCACAGGAAACTAAATGGGTAGTACGCCCAGGAGGGACACAGCCAAAGGGAAAGAGCATGGAAGTCTAGGCATGAAGGTTTTAACGTACGAAGAGGTCTTTTATTTTAAAGAATTTTATTTCCCACTCCAAAACTCTTTTATCACCAAAGCACTTTTTTTTTTATAACGTAGAGTCTTGCACCCTGGGAAGGACTGTAAAAGGTTTTAAATTAGACGGTAACTCCCGTCGTCTATTTTCTAAAAAATATTTTCCAAAAAGATCCACCCCAAGGACGGGCGTTACATAAAATGCTCAAACTCCAACAAGGAACCAATGGTTATTGGAAATATTGATTGGTTGGCTGGGTTGGATAAACCACTCCTAGAATTGATTATGAAAATTTCTTGCTCAAGCAATTAGCATAGTAGTTTGAGGTCCATATATATAGGTTTCAAGGCCCACGATCAAAATTCTTTCTTTTTTGTTTCCTGTATTTGTATGCATGTAACTATTCAGCTTCCTATTTACTCTGGTTCATTACTTTTGGAAAATTACATAATTAACATGGCAGTTAATTTCTTTGCCGTAAGCATTAACAGAAAATCCCATGAAAGAATAGTTAACTGGGTTCAAAGAAATATTTCATTAATATTATTAGAAGGGTACCAGTATATTGTTCAGTAAAGAATCCCATTGTCTTAACTTTGTTATACTGTATTCCATACATGTGCTGTTTCTTGTAAGTTTACATGTTTAGCTTGCACTTACTCTTTACGGGTTGTTCTTGGAGTTGCGTGGCAAAAAATAATTAAGACTTCTTTGAATTCTAGGCGAGTCTTTAAATTGATTAACTAATCTTTGTTTACCATTTTGTTTTTCAAATCCTTGCCCTCGAAGGTTGTGTTATCTACTCTTGCTTTCACAGCATTTGCTTGTAAATGTTGGGTTGCTTGATTTTTGAGTTTTTTGTTTTTTGTGGAAATCATGCACTTTCAGTTTGGGTGGCAGCCCTTGTATGTTTCTTTAGCCTTAGTTTCGAGGATTTCTCTCCATCTTAAATGAGTTGATGCCTTATAATATAGCCTAGTTATTTTTTAAACTTCTTTGATTGTGATATGGATGCTACACCTAGTGGAGCGATCATCCACAAGGGAATTTAGCTAATGCCAGTGCTACTGCTCCTACACCGGTGGGTACTTCCACCCCTAGAACCACATCTATAGCAGTTACTTCCTATGCGAGTAGTCGACTCCCAGTAGATATAGAAGATGAGGATATGTTCAACAAAGAGAAAAAGATGCCCATTGATCACAATCGACCACCACAACCTTTTAAAAAAATATCATGGACATGAGAACATTTCAACAAAATTCCTGGTGATTGTACGAACCCACAAGCAAGATGTTACCATTGTGGGCAACTTTACGATTGCCATTCGAAGAAGCAATGCACCAATATATTAATAGCACATCTTAATAGTTGCCAATGGTATAAGATCGCGAAAGGATTGGTAGCCACTGATTAGACCAAGCTTTATTACGAAACTTCTACGGCCATTGATGGTACACAAGTTAAGAAATTGGCCATCCCTCAATGTAGTGAGAAGATGTTGAGGGAAATGCTTGCAAAGATGATAATTACTGATGAGATATATTTTACCACAGTCGATAAAAGAGGCTTCTGAAAGTTTGTACAAACTATTGAGCCACGATTTCTTATTCTATCACGGTATATGGTGATTCGAGATTGTATGAAGAGGCATGCAAAAGAAAAGGCAGAGATGGAGAAGATGTTTATTACCACTAGCTAGAGAATGTCATTTATGACTGACACATGGAAGTCCATACTGAACATTTGCTGCATGTGTATCACAGCACACTACATTGACAGTGAGTGAAATTTGCATAAACGAATTATTGGCTTCAAATAAATTGTTGATCATAAGGGTGCATAGATTGGAGAGGAGATGGATGATTGTATAAAGGATTGGGGAATTCAAAAAGTGTTGTGTATTACAGTTGACAATGCCGGTGTCAATGATACTACAATTGATTGGTTCAAGTGAAATACGACGATGAAAGATGATGTGATTCGTTAACACGAGTTTATTCATATTCGATGTTGTGCTTATATAATCAATCTCATAGTTGTTGAGAGGTTAAAAGAAGTTGATAATTCCATTACCAAAGTCCACAGCATTGTGCAATATGTAAGGGCTTCCCCCAAAAGCTTGCCAAGTTTAAGGCAATAGTAGAACAGCTTCAGATTGGATGTTATAGTATGTTATGCTTGGATATTCTGACTCAATAGAACTCTACATACATGATGTTGGATGTGACACAGAAGTACCAAAGAGCGTTCAAGCGGATGGAGGTCAAGGATGGGGTCTAAGGTATACTTTGTTGGAGCCAGCAGGACAGGGGCTCGATGCACCAGATGTATATGATTGGACTAGTGTGAGATATTTTGCTCAATTTTTGAAAATTTTTTATGACATAACTATGCGGATATCTGGATCCAAATATACGACTACGAACTTGTGCTTCAACGAGCTCTTGGAGCTTCACTTTTACTTGAAAAATAGTTGTACTGACTCTAGGGAATTGTTACTGCTATGGCTACGAGGATGAAGACCAAAGATGATAAATATTAGGAGAATATTGAGAAGATAAATAAATTACTATTTGTGACTATGATCCTTGACTCTCAATATAAGTTGGCCGTTACAAAATTTTGGGTAAATTCCATCCTTGGGGCAATGAAGTTGCATAATTTATTAGAGTACTAAAAAGTGATATTGATGATTATACAGTCACTATAGCAATAGTAGTCAACCTTCATGCACAACTAATAGCTCCTCACACTCTAGGCTGACGGGTTCAACATCGTCCTTAAATGATCATGACCCATCAGACGAGGGTACAAACTATCTTATTATGTAAGAGTATCATCAACTCATTGCAACAAGAAATATTATGCAGTGTATGTCTGAGGTTGAACGATATTTTATAGAAATTGTTGAAGCACCTAGTGGTGTATTTCAGTTATTAACTTGGTGGAAGGTTAATTCCGCCAAGTATCTAGTCCTTTCTCATATAGCATGAGATGTGCTAATCATTTATGTCACTATGGTTGCCTAGGAGTCGGCATTTAGCACAACCGTGTAGGCCTCGCTTGCACACAAAACTGGATAAGTGAAATGCTCATTGGACTAGATACCATTAGTGTTGATGCCGAGAGCTATAAACTTGAATCAAGTAACTTTATATGCTTTTAAATAATTATTTAATTATTTTTAATATTTCATTTATTTCACTTCTACTTTTTATGATTTTATAGACCTAATTGTAAACCCTATCATAATTGTCGATGACTGAGAGTCTGAGACGGATGCCCCTTGAGACTTAGGATGAAGTTGATGGACTATGGAGTATGAAGAACCCCCTTTATTGGTGAGAATCAAATTTTACTTTTACTGTGTTCAATTTTTTATTATCAGTTTTTTTACTTGTATTGATTGCGACTTTCTATCTTCATTTCAAGTATAACCATTGAGTGAAATCCTTGCTGCACAAGTGCACATGTTGTTAACTATTTACAGTGTTTACTGTTTAGTGTTCATGTAATTATCTTTAAGTCAGTGTTCAGTGTTGTAATAAATGAGACTGTTATAACTTATGGCTACATGTTATTTAGTTTTTGAACTATTGTATTAAAGTTTTTTTTATTATTTTTTCAGTATTTTTTTTTCACATGTTCGAAATTGGGCTTTGGTGAGCCTAGAAGTCGAAAAAGGACCTTGAGTTAGCCCAATAAATGGTCGGAGCTCCGACCTCCGATCGGAGTCAAACTCCGACTGCATTCAAAGTTGGAGTTGGAACGACAATTTTCCTCCGAGTAGGGGTGTTCAACCGGATTCGGATTTGGATATCTGGCCATAACTGGATCCAGATCCGGATCCGGGTGCTAAAATCCGAGTGGTTATCAGCCCGGATTAATCCGGATTTAATCCCGACAGATAACCGGATTGTAACTGGATATCCAGATTTAATCCGGATCCTGCTTATAATCCAAATTATAACCGGATTTATCCCACTTCTTTTTTCTTTTCTTTTTTTTATTAAAAGACTTTAAAACTTAAAAAAATATTTTTATAGTACTTTTTTTTTTTAAAAAAAATTCTGATATGCTTAAATTACCTAGATTTTTTTAAGAACATAATTTAAACACTTTTTAAAAGATTTTTATAAAAAAAATAAATTATAGAACAAAATAAATAAAAATGCAAAATAAATAATATTGTTATTATATCACAATGCAAAACATAAGTTTACAAAGAAAAAAAGAAATAATAATTCATCACAACTAATTAAACTAAAACATAAATTTACAAAGAACAAAATGCATTAGTCTTCACATCTTGAATCTGAAAATTTTCTAGTGGACTGTCTCTCCATAAGCTACCAACAACATCAATTACAACAAAAAAATAAAAATTATAATGACTAGAAACAATAAGTCAAAAAGAACTTAACTCATAAATATACTACAATAATTACTGTGTTACCAGTGGGTGTGGGTGGTAGAATGTTCTTGACAAAAATATAAAACTGTAGTTGAGCATGCAGAAAAGCAAATATAAAAAACAATAGTTGGGCATGCAAACCCTCCATTTCACTTTACCTTCAGCAACTCTGATAGACATAATACAAAACTGATAAGAGCTCCACCGTAAGACGCAAAAGGAATTATCACTTGGAGTTGTGGGCCACCACCTTATACACCTCCCTTCATGAAAAGAGCAAAAATGAAGTTGAAAGGTTGTTTTGTAGTTGAAATGTTGTTTTATAGCTACATAACAGATGCAAGATCCTTCAGAAAAATCTATCCACAAAATCATGTAACTGACTGTTCACAATCATGTATTGCCAAAGCGACTCTATAGATGCAGATTGGTGAAACTTTAAATAAGTAAAAAGCTTACCCAACTAAACTTAAAAGCAAACCTGCAGTGGGAGTATATGCCAAAAATAAGTGAACTCTCAAAAGCCACCCCAACAAAAGATGATGTTGCCCCTCTATAAATGCCTACAAACAGCCCATAATCAAATGTTAAGGAGAGAACAAAATGAAAATTTAACTACTCATAAATACGTCTTTTAAGCACCTATATATGTTATAATGTTAAAAGTCAGAATGGAATGTCTTTCATTTCATTGCTGAAGTTGGAGTCCATATACTTAATTATTCATAAAGGAAGGCACTAAAGGACTAGTGTCTTCCTCTATGTCTAATGAAATATGAGCTGAACTAGAACTACCAACACTAAATCAAACCAACAGCTAACATGATAGCCAAAAAATAAAAAACAAAACCTTAAATCTTAAAAAATAAAAATAATTACATATTCAAATACCTTAAACCTTGTTGATCACAAAACCAAGGTATTAAAATAACACTATAGAAAATCTTATGGACTCTCAAGCAAATAAAAAACATCATTAAAGAAAAATGGGTAGTTGGACATTTGGCACGTCGTTTCATAAACTAATACATATCATGATCTAATCCCAAGAAAAATTAGAATTAGTTGTATTTTATGTCTTAATCAATATATATATAATTAATAATTGAGCACACGACGACATATAAGACAAGAAATTAGGCATTTCATCACTTTTTTTGTTTCTAAAGACTCAAGAAAGTCCAAGATATGTACAAGAAGTCCCTTTGTCACAGTTTGCATATATATGCTTATCAGGATTTTGGATATGTACAAAACATTTTCCAAATGATAGACACTGACTGACTTGTAAGTAACTATAATACTCTTACTAGATCAAATTTTTTTGTTTTTAAAAAGTCTATAGTGATCGCATTTGCTCCATACATTGACAAAATGAAATTATTGTTTTTACTCCTACCAAGCAAGGAGTAGTAGAGTACAAGAGAGAAAAGCTACGGCTTACAACAAATTTCAACCTGGTTTGACAGATTTGACAATGAATCATCATAATGCACTGTTATTTATTTTACAAACAAATGATTAAATTCCACACAAACAACCAATGAAATGTACAAAACCAAACCCAGAACCAATCGCATTACTTCCCTCTGAAAATTAACAACAAACAACACTGAGGAAACCTTAATCCTTCAGCCCATAACACCCATCTCAGAAAATGTAAGATCAAGATGAGAAAGAAAACATTGAAAATAACTACACTTTAGACTATTGACCAAAACTCAAACAGAGTATTACATAAAACATGGGAAAAGAATAACATGGGCCATTCAAAGTCTCCATCAAAAGTAGACGGAAATAAAAGGCATAAGCCCACTGTAATAGCAAGAAAACTAAATCCCATGTGAAAACAGAGCAAAGGAAAAAATCAACTAATAAGGTATCGAAATAAGCTTATAGAGAAAAGGAAAAATAATATAAACCAAACAAATCTGAACTTTTTCTGAGAAAAATCCTCAAGTACAAAGAAAGATACCTTAAGAGCTTAGAGAGAGAGAATATGGATGGTAGCCTCCGCGTGTCTCACCCAGATGCGCAAAGCAATTTGAAGTTTCTGTTTCCGTGTTTCGGTAAGGTCGAAAGACTTGAGATAGAATAGAGCCTTAAGAGAGAAGGTTAGAAGGGATTCGGGAATTGGAAAGACTTAAGAGAGAAGGCCAAAAGGGATTCGAGAAGACGAGAAAACTTCAAACCCTAAGCGTAACTCCAAGTTTGCAGAGGACTTCGAGACCGAGAGAGAGTGGATTCGAGAAGACGAAGCTATGTGCAAACCTTAAGCTTCGTTTCGAGTAGACGAGGAGCGGATTTTTCTTTTCAAAGGACCCGATTACGGATAACTGGGTCACATAACCAGATTGTAACCAGATCCAGACTCTTCTTAACCGCCCGGATGTAATTCAGGCAGATAACCGCCTGATGCACCCGGGTTTCCGGGTTCCAGACCGGACCGGAAAAAAAGGGTTCTAGATGCACACCCTTAATTGGAGTGGCTCATGCTAATTAATTCCAATGTCTAATAAAATCGTGGACAGCCAATAATTAAGCTAGTGATCCATTCTATATATATTTTCCCAAAATCTTTTCAGGGAGATAAGAATCATACAGCCAGCAAAAAATGAACGAGAGACCATGATTTAGACCTTAATTATTCCTTGATCAGTACTGCATGCTCATGTAGTCAAATACATCACAAGCAGCATCTCAGATTATTGTTGGGTAGTCTTGGGCCTCTCTCATCCTCAAAACCTAGCTCAAGAGGTGAGACTTTTCCTCACACTTATTAACTACCAGCCCCTTCTACAACCGATATGAGATAACCCAACAATTATATCCAAATTAAGTATTTCAAATGACTCATGACATACATACAGGTGGCCGCTACCATTTAAAAAAGATCAAGCTTTTTGTAGGAAAAAAGAAGAAAAAGGAACCTGTTTAAAGGATTCCACTGTTGAAAAAACAAGTGCATGTAGATCAAGCACGACCTCAATTAATTATCATCAAGGGTGTAATTTGAAGCTATTTGAATTGGGTAGTGTTGGGATTAACTGAATATCTAGAGACGACTTTGAAATAGATTAGTGGAAGTAAATAATAAAAAAAAAATTGACAATTACACAAAGAACATCAAGATTTAGGAAGTTCGGCTTGAACAATAACATACATACACTGGCGGAGTCGATCTTCAAGAATTCACTATCACAAAGATTGAGTACAGGAGAGCAATCACAAAAGTTCTCAACCACAAAATCCTTATTACGCCCAAAGAATAACGTCGTAGTTGTAGCACAGCTTTGGGATGTCGATTCCATAGAGAGACAAATTAAAAGAATAACAGAAGAAACAAAGAAACTAAAGAAAAATATTATATGATTAATGGAGAACAAAGATTAATTTTAAATGTAAATTAAAGTGAAAAAAAGTGATTAAAGGAAAAAGAACTCAAATTCGACGAACAGTAAAGTATCGGGAATCCCTTGCACAAATCTGGTACTTTAATTATTCTTAATTCATTGAATAACTCAATTGGAAACTCAATTCCCAAAGTTCCCAATCGGAAAGTATAGATTTATAAACTAAAATTAAACCAAATGTAACTCTTTGAAAAATCATTCACCACTTTTAAAATACGTAAATTATTATCACTATTGAGAAAATCCAACGACGACAATATACTTAATGAGTGATATTGCAGCAAATAATTAAATCAATATAGATAAATAATTGATCCAAACATAATCAAAGAACTAATCCATTCAATAGAAAAAGTATGACTGAATCAATAAATAGAATAAATTCTATGATTATTCGGAGAAGAAAACATCAATAATGAATTGAGAATAACAAAACAAAAAAGTTTTATTAATTGAAAATCAAATACATAAATTAAAAATACCATCTAATATGTAAGTTCATCCCTAGCTCTACTTGAAAATTTAGTTACCCATAAATATAATAGATAATAAAAATCTCAAGAGAGAAATAGAGCAAAAGGCGGCCATAGAAATTAATTTTCTTTGTTCTTCAATCCGTCTTCTCCTCTTGTCTTCGCCCCCAGTAGGTCAAGACAAAAACTCGCTTAAGAATATATATATGAGGTGCCGCATGTTGCATGAAAGTGTGGCTCAATTGTGTGGGCCCCCAACATGTAAAACCATGAAAAAAAACACATCTTCCATAAAACCCAAAAATTTAAAACTCAAAATGCCCCCACGTGTTGCGTCCATTACTTTCCAAACCAAAAGACCCTTTCTTCTCTTTTATTTTCCAGCGTGTGTACTATGACTTTCTCCCAAGTTCCAAACCCAAAATTGGGTCCCACGTGTGTGTGAGTCCAATGAATACGAATGAATTCCCCTTTCTGGGAACCATACGGAGCCGTTTTCTCTGCCTTCTCTCTAGGAGCTTTTCTCTGCCTTCTCTCTAGAAAAAAACACCAATCCTTACCAGTGAAGTCGCCGGAGAGGAAGAGGTGAGCCTCGGCTCTACCTTCCTCTCCATTTCCTTTTCGTTTCCGTTTTCTTCTACACTTTTTAGTTGTGAATAGGCTTTTAAGGTAGTGTTTTTTCACCGACGAGGATTTTCTCAGATCTGCTGCTTTCTGGCCATGAACAGTAAACACGCGCCCCACCACGATGTTCCCCTCCAGCCGATCTACTGGAACGACGCGGAACCGCGCCCAATATGTCGGCGCGTGGCCCTCACGCGCGGTCTGTTTCCGCGCGTGGCTTTCAGCGCCGTCGCACTCCGGCAACTCTGCCGGCTACACGCGCCGCACCAGCAGACTCTCCACCCACCGATCCTTCAGATCGGCTTGACGCCTCCTCCATTCCTCCGGCGCGTGGCCCTCAAGCACCACTGCAGGGGCGTGGGTTCACTGTTCCTCCGCTACAGATCTGCTCTTCCCCTGCCGGTCTATCTGGATTATTGTTTTCCCTAACCGGTGATCTTGTGAGAGAGACTAAGGACCTCACCAACAAATACTTCAAGACTTTCAACTACAGTGCATCCTTTTACACCGCCTCCAGTGGTGGCTTACCATCAAAACGTCTTTTAAGACATTTCCCTCTTAGTAGGGATTGGGTGGAGACCAAGAAATTGGTCTCAAAACCCGTTTTTTTCTTTTTTCTTTGTAATAGCACTGTATTTGTTGTTTTGGGGTGTTTTGTTGGGGAACCCCACCCCCTCTAACATGTATCATCTTTTAATTTAATGAAGTTTGCTTGATTAGTAAAAAAAAAAAAAAGAATTCCCCTTTCTGGGTCCCGTAGATGTGATTTTTTTCTTTTTCTTTTTTTTTTATGCTTTTCATTTCTTGACCTTGAAATCTAACAAAAAATGACATGAATTAGAGCATAAATTGAAAACTTTCAAAAATGTTAATTGTAAAGCTTAATTGTAAAGTATCTCTCACTAACTAATAATGCAATATTTGAGATTTAAAATATTAGAAAATGATGCTCAAATATATCTAAGTGTGAATAGATATTAAATTAAATAATATAAATTATATCTCATTATTTCTATTCACATTTTAACATTTTAATCCAACAATAGGATATTTAGAGTGCACTTTCGCGCACTCATCAAGTCCCAATACACCCAATGAGTTTTCAAGAATCTTACAAAAGAAATTTTTTCTCTTTTTTGTATACTGGTCACAGCTCTCACTTTACAAAAATATATGCTTATATATAAAACGACATGAGAACTAGGTTTTCTAAACATTCACTCGAGCGGATTGTCGAGCAAATGTCGAGCTAACAATAAGTCTGAAATTTGCTCAAGCGGACCTCGAGTGAACAATTTTTCTGAAGTTCGCTCACGCTAAGGTTGAGCCAAAGTTCGCTCGAGCCAGGTGGAGCCACAATCAAGCCAAGTTTCTAGAATGACGTTTTCAACAAGAAATCAAGCCATCATTCCACCAAATCTCCACCTTGGCTTGAATTCCGTCAAGCCTGAACAAAATGAATTCCACAAAATCGAATTTCACCATTCAACAACAAAGACATCAAAGATGTCCACCAAAGATCAAATAAAAAAAACTCCTCCACAAATCCCAAACAGGACGCACAACGCCTATCTCTTGAAAACCCATTTACACTCAAAGGTCTTCATCTACATAGACAACTTGACCAAATCACAAGTTTGGTCCTAATGAAGAGAGTCAAACTCTTCACACAAAAGCAGCACACCACTATACAGATTGCTTACTTGAACAACGGCTTCTGGATACACTCGTGCGGAAGGCTAATAACCAATATTTTCTATCAAAGTAAGTACACCATAAAGAATGCATAAGCATATTCTGAAGGTGGCCAAATTGCATCCTCTATCTACCAGACGACATTGTAGATTTGCTCTCACTGTGCACCAATGCTAAAATTAAAATCATACTCCTTTCCAATAGCATGATCTAGAGTGCCACTTGCACTCCTTTTGTAAAGCTCTCATAGCAACTCAAAACCTGTGGAAGGAGAAAGGTTCGCCCAATAGCAAGCTATGTTGACCACTTCATCCAATTTTTAGACAAGCCTGGCATACCAAAAGCATACTACATGCTTTCACACAAGAGTCCAATTCATTTCGTTCAGCTACCCAATTTTTGTAGAGTGGACCCAACTATATGATATCTGAAATAGCTCAACCTTCTTGCCTGTCAAATCTCAAAGTCTTCCCAAGTGTTTGAAATCATCAAACACGTCACTCACTGCTTCAGAAAAACAAGTCCAACATTTTCTCAAAATGGTCACCAAACAACATGAGTAAGAACAAGGCACCACCTTGCTACCCCAAAGATCATAACAAATAAACTGCAATATACTTGATGTTGCACTGCTTCACAAAGATACAATACTAACATAAAGAAAATCAAGCTTCCATATCTTTTGATTACACGAAAGCAAAAGTTACATACTCACAAATGACCACACTCGTTCACCCATATGACCCAATCACATGTATCATAAACGAGCAATGTCTGAATCTGGAACATCTGAAGATAACCTTATAGCTGCACCAATCACTGTCTCACCAAATAGACAACAAAGACCATCAATCTTATTTCCTTAAATTGCAACCAAAGAGTCATTGTAGACTCGAATGACTCCACCTTCAACTATATACTGATAACCAAATGAGCTATAAGTGCCCAAAGATATAAGATTTTTCTTCAAAGATGGAATATGTTGAACGAGAGACAAAGTTCTAATGATTACATCATACATCTTAATCTTGATTGAATCAATTCCAACAATCTCACAAGCTACATCATTCCCAACCAAAACTAAATCACCGTTGATTGATTCATAGGTAGTGAACCAATCTTTCTTAGGACACATATGAAATATACATGCTGAGTCCATGACCCACTTGCCACCAAAACGACCGTTAGAGCCGTTGACTGCTAGGAAAACATCAAAGTTGTTAGTATTCTCAATAACACTAATAACATTAGAGGAACTTGTACCTTCCTCATTATTCTTCAATCTCAGACACTCATTCCTGTAATTACCAAATTTGTGACAATTGTGACATTTTAATGTTTTTTTGTTAAATCTAGAGCTGCCACTGAAATTACTCACACCTTGATCTGAACCTCTTCCACCAGAAGAACATTTTACAAAAAAGATATCAGCTTGATTATTCGTGCCTTGTATACCCAATTTTGTTCCCAACTCTTTAGAATTCAAAGCAGACTTTACATCCACCAAGGAGATCGTATCTCTACCATACAACATCGAGTTCACAAAGTTATCAAACAACATAGGCAATGAACACAATAGAATTAAAGCTTGATCTTCCTCGCAAAGTTTAATATCAATGTTCTTTAGATCCATAATGATTTTTATAAATTCATCTAGATGATCAGACATAGGAGTAACTTTCCTCATTCGGAAAGTGTACAACCGTTACTTCAAATACAAACGGTTGGTGAATAACTTCTTCAAATTCAAACTCTCCAATTTCCTCTAAAGACCTACGGTGGTCTCTTTGTCTACCACTTCGCGCAAAACTCTATCAAAAAGAGATAACAAAATTGCACTATGCGCTTTCTCTTCATCTTCCTTTGTTGATGTAAAAGGATCATTTGACACATTCTCTTCCAAGACTTTCATCAACCCTTGTTGTTGTAACAAGACCCTCATCTTGATGCGCCACAAGTTGAAACCGTTTTGACCATCAAACTTCTCTACATAAATTTGTCTGAAGTTTGCTTAAGCAGATGTTGAGCAAATAATCTGTCTAAACTTTGCTCGAACCTGTTTAAAGTTCGTTCGAGTAGATTGTCCAGTGGATGTCGAGCAAATAATTTATCTAAATTTCACTCAAGTCACAGTCAGAAATAACGTTTTTAACCAAAAAAAAAAAAAATCAAGCTACAATTCCAACGGGAAAGTTAATCAAAGGCTGCTAATTGCTTAATTTCGCCCCACGCGCACGCGCTAGCTAGCTATGTCGACCCAGATTCGACCTCTTATTAAACCCCTTTTCAGTTTTTTAATAGATTTCTCCTATTTTCTTAAGCTGGTAAATAGATCTGTACAAATCTACCCTCCATCGATCCTCCACTTTTTCCAGATCAATTAAGGCGCCAATTTTATATATATATATATATATATATATATAATATGATAACTATTAATTAAGGCATTAAACTACTTGCCTAAGGCCCTCCAAAGATCGAGCAAGCTGCATGCAATCCATCTTTAGAATAAATTTGTGAGCTTGTTTTACCAATAAAGTGAAAGAATGCAAAAAATAAATTAGGGATAAATTTCTCATAACGATAGGTGCTAGGGCTAGAATTAAGCTCATCACGATGCAGTACTAATTAAGTATAAATATATATACATATATATATATAAACATACTTTAATTCTTTCAAATTAAAACTAAAAGAACCTGCACGAATAATGTGTTTTTACGTTGAACAAATGCATACTTTCCTACTTTATTTTTCTACTTCAACTACAATATGCATGATAGGAATTTGGCTGAAATATAGAAAATAAAATATTCTTCGCGTGGTAATTATTAGCTGCACGCATGTCATGAGTTCTTAAAAAAAAAAAAGAAAAAAAGAAAAGGGTGATGGCGAAGAGTACTACTACTGCTATTGGTTCATGCCAGACCTAATTTAAATTAATTTTGACAGCTAGTTTCAATAGATAATTAAAATATAGAAGATAAGAAATTCACCTAAAATAAAGAAAATAACTCTAAAAATTATTTATTAATAGTAAAATTTGAAATTATGAAGGTTTTCAAAAATGTAAAAATCTAAATTATTGTATGAGAAACAAATATATAAATAAACAAGAATCCTATAAAAAATTTGGTCAAAATTGAAATCAGAATCATGTCCAAAACTTGAAACCAAATATTTACTAACAAAGGTAGTGGAATCGTGATTAATCAAGTGGTCAAAAGCCTTCTCTCAAGTTGGTATATAAAACATACATTATATATGTTTACATGATATAATTTTATTTAAAAGATAAATTTTGAAATTTAAATCTAACAAATCAAATCTTATCATTTAAGTTATGTAGATGTTGTGTTTTACATATCGACTTGAGAATAGAATAACTATTCTGGCAAAGGTGCATGTAAAGATCTCGATGGTCGGTTTCTCATCCACATTATTTTTTAATTTTTGCGATAATTAATAGAAAACTTTGTCAATAACCCTTTATGTTTTGTTTTAAATGAGATTTGCCCCTCATACTTTTTTTAAACAATAGCAACTTGTGATATTAGGGGTGACAATATATAAAATGACTCATGAATCCAATACAAATAAGATATGAAATCATTTAATTTGAGTTTGGTGTTTATGAGTTCGGATCAAAATGGATTGACCCATTAAGACACGATTTATAATCGAATCAATAATGGGTCAACCCGCTTAATCCAAAATCAACCGTTTTGATTCGTTTAGCTTTTATTTCAAAACCACAATTTTATTACTGTTGAGTTACAATATTGGTATTTCTCAGTACTATTTTATGTTTTTATTGTTGGGGTAATTCTAGACTTATGCTCATATTTATTATTGTAGAATTTGTAATATTGGTTTTATTATATATTAAAATTTAAAAAATATTGATATTTTTTGTTAGTAGGTTGTCTTATTTTTTTAAGATATTGTGGTTATTAATGAATATATATTTTAACTTTTATATGAAATTATATTAATAAGGTTAAATAATGGTTTATACATTTTAGTTCAACTTATTTATATAAAATAAATTTAAATAGACCGTGTCGTGTTGATCTATTTTTAATTAATTATTAAAATGATCAAAACGGATGAGACAACACGACTTATTATCGAAATGAATTGGATTATAGTTTAAAAGTTTGACACATGTTAACTTAAAAGGTTGAATTCGAATTAATCTATACAATCGAACAACTTGGCACAACAAATACAATCCAAAAACACCGGTCAGATATTTCAAATTTAAATCAAATCCTCCATCAATACAAAAATTTGAAATAGCACGAGTGGCTATTGGCCATATCCGATGGGGCAAGCCCGGACGACTAGTTCTACCGACGTTAGGACTCCTTACTCTGCCGTCCATTTCACCATTTCAAGGCCTCCAAAGTCCAAAGTCCAGAAGATCACAATCTCGTCCTTGTTAAACTCTGAGCCATTTTACTCCCCCTTGAAAACTTTGTAGCCTTCTGATCCTGAACCCTCGATACTTTCTCAGGTTTGAGATTCGATTGTTACACTTGTTTCAATTGTCGAATCTTACTCATGAATTTTAAATATTAAATATTTCGTTGATTTTTGTTTAAATTCAGATATGAATGATTGGTCAATGGTGATCGTCCCTGCGCCAAGTCCAAGACCGGTCATATAGGCTCTGATCCATTTCTGTGTTGACTTTGAGGTTGGTTCCCAACAATGCACTTTTTAATCCAATTACCTTTTTTCTCTCTCAAAATTCATATTTTATGTGATTATATTTTTGGTTCTGGGATAATGAGAGGTAGTAATTCAGCAGCATTTGGATCTCTTTGGTTTTGTGCAGTTTAGGTTTGGTTCGGACCGGAAACAATGGCGCAGAGTAATTGGGAAGCGGATAAAATGTACATTTTAGATTGCTAACTATCCTTTTAGTTGTTGCGTATGCTGGTGGTGTCACGTTTCTGATGATGGGTCCTTATAATTTTTGTTACTTTTGCTATATATTGCTAGGCTTGATGTTTATATATATGATTACCTGATGAAGAAAAAATTGCATGCCACCGCAAAATCCTTCATGACCGAAGGGAAGGTTGCCCCGGATCCCGTAGGTAATGTATAGCTTACTAAATACTGGAATTTGCTTTATTTTGTAAAATATAATTCAGTACAAAATTGAACTTTCTTAAGATAGACCTTTACCTGAGTGAATTTGAACAAGATTCAATCTCATTATTGTCAATTGGGTTGAATTTAAAAATGGTTTGGATAATTTGCACTGGTGGGATTAGAAAATATTTTTTTTGATAAGTGTGGGATTAGAAAATATGTATAACTATTCTCTTGTATCTGCAGCAATTGATGCTCCTGGCGGGTTTCTTTTTGAATGGTGGTCTGTTTTCTGGGACATTTTCATCGCAAGGACGAATGAAAAACATTCGGAACCTGCTGCAGCTTACATTGAGGTGTCTCTTTAAATTTTATGCCTGTGTAACTGCTAGCTTGCTTCTGCATCTGATGCGGGTCTCCTTATTGATTTTTCCACTCTGTATGGTCATGGTATGCAGTCTCAACAAATTAAAGCCAAAGAGCAGCAGCAACTGCAAATGCAACAGTTGCAAATAATGCGTCAAGCTCAGTTGCAACGAAGGGATGCTAATCATCCTCCCCTTGGTGGTGCGGTAAATGCTGTAAATTCCGAAGGAATGCTTGGCCAGTCTACTGCTAGTGCATTGGCAGCCAAAATGTATGAGGAGCGCATGAAGCATAGTCATCCAATGGATTCAGAGACATCCCAACCACTTCTTGATGCTAGGATGGCTCTTCTTAAGACAACTACCAATCATCCTGGGTGGGGTTACCAGTAGATTTTTTTGAACTAGATTCATGTGATATTCTTTTTGCGTGTAGTTTAATATCTATTGGCTTATCTTTCTGAGGCAGTCAGCTGGTCCAAGGAAACTCTGGAAGTGTCACTGCTGCATTACAGCAAATTCAGGCACGAAGTCAACAGAACACTGTAATGACTTGGACAACATGATGCTACCATCCTGTATTATTCCTTTCTTTTTCTTTTGTAATACGTCTGAAATATTGGTTCTTTTGTTTTTGGCCTCTTAGGACATCAAAGGTGAAGTTAACATGTCTGCTGGTCAGAGATCCTTGCCTATGGATCCTTCTCCAATGTATGCACAGGGAATCATGCAGTCAAAACCAGGAATAGGAAATACAGGTACTATTACTTGTTTATGAGGGAATAAGCATTCATGATGGTGCTATTTTTCACTCCTGATTTTAAAGCGTAAATATGTGACTGAGGTATCATTCCATTATTAGAAGCTTATTTCATCGCGTATTCATATACTTTAACCAAGCGAAGTTGGGAAACATGTGATTGATCCAATAATTGGTGTTGAATCCAGAAAACAAGCATAATAAGTCATACATGGCTTACATGATATCTAGGGCAATGGTGGGCAATGTTTGTACAATGTTTCTGAAACAGGAGTATAAAATTGCATTTTTATTATAGAAAGTATCTAGTGTCAAATCCGTCTAAAAATGAAGAATGAGATATAAGATACACTTTTAACTGCTGATCAGGAGTGCACTTTCTAGTCTTCCTGGTTATTTTATTTCACATTTTACCATTCCTCTTTCCCATGGAGTTAAGTGCCTCAAGAAGCTTCACTAAGTGTTTTCTCAGAGGGCTTTTTTGTCACCATATAGCTTCATAATTAGTGGAGAAGTTATATGATTGTGTATAGGAAGGGGTTGAATGGGATCTTACATTGATTGTGTGTGAGAATTTAAGTCCTTTATAATGATTCCAATGGGCTCCAATTGTAACATTGAGCAATCCTTTTGGAGTATGGGCCCAAACGTGGCTTGGGATTTTCTTGAGTCATTACAAACGGTTATTAGAGCCAATCTCAACCAGAAGTGTGAGACTTTAACCGTGCCACCTATGATGGACTTGGCATGACGAGGATGTAGGGGATTTAAGGGGGAAAATTTGTAATACCTTGGATGGTATAACTGTGTATAGAGGTGGTGAATGGATCCAACATTGCCTGAGAGGGAGAAGTGTAAGCCCTTTATAATGATCCCTAGAGACTCAAATTGTAACATCGACTAGTTCTTTTGGAGTACAGTCCTAGATTTTGGCTTGGGCTTTCCTTGGATCATTATAAAAGTGCTTTTGAGCTTTTTTTTGGGGGGGGGGGGGGGGAAGGAATGGGGGATAAACCCATGCATTGCTAAGTCAATTAATGGGTAGTATGTTCTCTAGTTGAATCTTGAGGTGAGGCACCTCATAGTGTTTTAACAAGGCTTGTTAAGTGAATTTGGAGAATTGCTAGGGAATGGGATCATCTGTAGGGACAAGTGTTGGCCACAAAGTGTGGAGTTACAAGGGGTGGTTGGAGTACTAATGTGGTTAGTAGTACATGTTTATAGGGGGGTTTTCCTTAAAAATCACGGTGTTTTGGAATTCAGTAACCTGACATGTCTACTTTGCAGTACAAAATGGTAGTTAGGGTTCTTCTTTTAACCCAAAGCTCATTATAGTATGGAAGTTTCTAATGGTTCAAGCAATGTGGGATCCCATTCGTTACCATCTTATACACATTTTGGGGTATTACAATGATGATTTCAAGGGACCCCAAAAGTGTTGAACTTAGCCGTGTCAACTATGATAAAAATGGCACTATGAGGATGTTGGGGAATTTTTCTTTTCTTTTCTTTTTTTTTTTTTTGAAGAGGGGGGGGGGGGGNGAGATAGAATATGGCTTGGGCTCTCCTTGGAGATAGAATCAATTATCTCCTTTTCTGAAATTGGGCATTTACATAGTTTGGACGTGGGTTGTTCCGCATCCAATGACACCTTCCTAGCAAAAAGCTCTTTAGACAAAACTCTAGTAGAAGGTTCTTAAGGTCAATGGAGTTCATAGGCTCCTTGGGAGGAGGTATGACTAATCAAGTCCCGCATGAATTGGCTATCTTTAATAGGAGACAATTGTGCTTGTATAACTTCCTCATCCATAGTAATTCAATAAAGAGGAGCTATCGGCCTTTGTACAGGTGGTGGCTGAGTGGGTGATGTTGGATAGATCTAAGGTTGAATCTCACCCATAAATAGAATGGAAAATGACTGTTCAAGTAATTTCAATTTGTAGTTTTATGAGAAAGGTTATTCATCAAAAACAGTTTTCTAAGCAAGGAAGTTGAGGAAATGCTCCTAATTACGTTACTCAGTAGCAAAGGAGGCATATCGAATGGGTGGGTTGGCATGAAAACATTGATTGGAATGGATCTATGGCTTGGGAGACAATGTTGTAATGTCTAGCTGGAGATAAGGGTTAGCAAGAGAACATTGATTGGCATGGGTCTGTGACTTGGAAGTCAATGTCGTAATGTTTAGTGTGGAGCATTTTCTTGTAGTGAGATTTTTGTGTACTTGTACAGTTACTACTCAATTAACCCTTCCTGTGGACTTTACCATTTTAGATTCACCTTTCATTAACTTATTAAAGTTCTAATAAAGAAAAAATCCTAATCTTGTCGAGGAAGATTATTATGTGATCTACTTTGCTCCTCAATGCCTTTAATATCTGCTAATATCGTTCCCTCTGTTCTATGGACCCTTTTCAAGGCAAATTGAACCTTCCAACCTATGGCTTTTGTGCTTGACTCTATTCTTTCATTTCTTTCTTACCATGGTTTATATTTTTCTTCAACGTCTTTTATCTTCTCCTATTGTCCTCATCGCTCCATAAAGCCTACTTCTTATCCTAGCTCTCCCTTCACCTATTCTTGTGATTCCTTGGATGGTTTACTTTAAGTTTTTCAGATCCTGTAGAATATGTTCTAATATATATATATATATATAAATATATATATAAGCTTTTCAGATCCTATTCATTTTGTTTTTCGAGTCTTATGTATTGTTGGTTGTTATGTTGTTTTATATATTTGTTTGTTTCACTTTGACTCAAGCCAAAACAGATAGAATAACTTGACTATTTCCAAGGAGCCCTATGCTTTGAGGTCAACAAGGAGTACTATTCATAAAAGTTCCTCCCCGCTTGCCAAGCCTGATATGCACATTTGATTGCTCTTCCAAGGTGGATGTGGCTCCTGTATGTGGACTTCTAATCCATTGTTATGCTAAAATAATAGATAGCTAAATATTTTTAAGTTAAGTTGGTTAGCATGAATATGGTTGGCAAGGTCAAGCTAATCCGTGAGTTTTATCAAATGACTTAGGGCTCGTTTGGATAATGAGATGAGATGGTTTTAAATGAGTTGAATAAAATATTGTTAGAATATTATTTTTTAATATTATTATTGTTTGGGATTTGAAAAAATTGAATTGTTTATTATATTTTGTGTGGGAATTTGAAAAAATTGTAATGATGAGATGATATAGTTTCTGTATTCAAACGAGCCCTTAATGGCAAGTAGGGGTGATTCCTGCCCTAAACGAGCAAGCAACACCCTTCCCCACCCCTTGTGGCTGGGAGGGGTGGCCATTTTCCACCCCGCCTCTGCCCCCATTAAACATATGGGCGGATTTTCAACCCCACCGTCCATTCTCTCCACCAATCCAAACTGTAGCTTCCCAACTCCACCGATTGAAACAGTCAATCACTTCCAAGTACACCATTAACTCAGATCTGAGCATACTTGATTGGATCTTAGATCAAACTGTTCTCCAACTCAGAGACAGTTTACAACTTTGAGACCCTTCTATGGTGCAAAGCCCACCATCCCATCTGCAGGTCCCTTTGAAACAACATGACCCACAGCGCTGGGGTCTGTCTTACCCACTGCAGTACCGTAGGTCTGTGAGGCCCATGGCACTACATAGGTCTGTGAGTAGCAGAAAGAAAAGAAGGAAAGAGGAGGAGGAGAAGAAGTGGTGGGCGAGTACCTTACCCGCTACCTACCCACTTTGTAACCAATTACAACCCAAACTTGTAAGTTTATCTCCAATGAGTATAGTATCTCGAATGATATGACAATCAAATGTATACCTTCCTATTGTTGAGAATATAGTTGCTTCTTTCTGTCAAATGAAATCCAACACTAGATTTGAAGACAGTAAGGATATGGTGGAGGCACAAGGCTTACTACTGAGGGTGACATTTATATGCCTTCCTATTGCCAAGGATATTTGGGATCGTCTAAGACATATATACTCTGTTACTGGTAAAATAACTTGGAATTATGAGGTGTGCAAATAATGTTATTTGGTTTGAAGGATCATGAAGAAGAGCTTAAACCCTAACATGCTCTGATGTCATGTTGTGAGATTTGCATGGAAAGAAAGAGAAAGCTAAAACTTATGTTGCCTCTCCCAAACCTTTTATCATTATATGTCTAGATTACAATTATCGAAAAATGACCAAACTACTCCTCTAACAAATGCACCTACTAACATATTCTTTTAACCATAAAAAATTCCTAGGGGCTGGCTCAAGTGGTAAGGGCCTTGTTTTTGGGGGGCATGCTCCATCCAGGTTAAGGTTCGAACCCTGGGTGCAAAACAATTCTTGGGGTGACATCCTATCAGTGAAAAACTTATACTTTACCTGATCCTAGTGACGTAGGAGCGTTACACGGGACAAGGTTTAACTGGTAAAAGACATGTTGTGTTTGCGTGGTCTTCAGGGTTCTTCATAAAAAAATATATCCTTTTTCATAGCCAAACGGCTTCTAGTCATCACCCTTTAATCACACCTTGCAGGATTCCCCTTCCTCACGCCAATGATGGGGATGCCAATGCATTTGTTTTCAACAACTGCTACATGGATGTTGTTTTCTTTCCTTTCTCTCTTTTTTTCCTTTACTGTTGTTGTCATGTTGTGGTGTTTTAATTGTTTTACATTTATTTCAGTTTTTGTTTTTGGAAAATCTGAGTGGCGGCGGCGGCGGCGTTTGAGATTGTTTGATGGTACCCAATCATTGCAAAAACCCTCCTTATTGCAGGACCAAGAATGGGGGGTTGGTGGTTTTGGGGGTGAAGAGTGGTGATGGTGGGTAAATGAACTTCGCACCAACCAAACACTTGCAATAACATTTTCCAAACTCTTTTTTCTGTTGGCACCAAATAATGGAAAACACAGTTTCTCGAAAAATATATGCAACTGAAAATCCTTTCATATTTTCCCCATTTTATAGCAAAACAAAGTGGTGTCTTATTTCAATTTCAATTTGGTGGCATCTCCACCTACATCTTTGTGGGATCAATGCAGAATTTTGCGCTGATGAGGGAAGGTGTTAGCGTTAGTGTGTATTCATTTATGTAATATAGAACTGATGGTTCTTTATAGTAATATCTTACTGACCTGAGTTAAAGCAGACAGAAGTTATGCTCAGGCAGGTAAGTTTGCAAACGTACTGACCTGAACAGATAGACAAACTACTTCATAGACTAGTTTTTTTTTAATAAAATTATATCTTTTTAAGAAATAATATCTGAGAAATTGTATGGCTCCATTGCAAGTTTTCCTGCATATGACCTTGATCACTTATACTACCTAAACATCTGGCTGTGTTTTCCAACTGAAATTGAAGGTAACTTCCAAAGTTGCATTATACATACAGAATAGACCTAAAAAGACGTGATCCCATCTAGATACTTGCCATCTCCCCCCTCTTGCAGGTCTATCACTAGGGAAACAAAAACCAAGATTTGCTTTATTAAGTATCAAATGCGAGCTACAAGCAAAAAGATTTCCTTTCAGAACTATCAATAATGTCCCATGAATTGTGAATGCATGAATGTGGTGTACTAAGGATCTGCATCTCCTAATGGATTTGACAACAAAGAAAAATTTCTGACTCACTGCTGCTAAGTCAGCACCCCCAACTTCCAAGTCATAGGTCATGCTTTGAGTAATTTTATATTTCTTTGTTGTCTTGCTTTTGCCAGGATTGAGCTCTGGAGTTGGCAGTCTGCCATTGAAGGGGTGGCCTTTAACTGTAAGTTCTATACTGGACTACACATGTGCAAGATATTCACGTAAAAATGTCTCATTGGTTCCAAGTTCGTAACTGAGGCTTTTGCCAAAATATTCAGGGCATTGACCAAATTCGGCCGGGTTTAGGTGCACAAGTTCAAAAGCCTTTCCTACAGAATGCCAATCAATTCCAGCTTTTGCCACAGCAACAACTCTTATCACAGGTGCAAGCACAAGGAACCCTTGGTAGTTCGCCCATCTATGGAGATATGGATCCTCAAAGGTTCAGAGGATTGTCTAGGGCCTCTATGAATGCAAAAGATGGCCAATCAATTGCAAATGATGGGTCCATAGGTTCTCCAATGCAATCAACTTCATCAAAGGTAAATTTTGTTCAGTTGGACAAGTGTTTCTCGTTCACTGTCTGCAGAAATAGTCCTTGCTGTTTCATATCAAGCATTGGTCTTTCACTAGATCCAGGAAAACTATGTTTAGGGTTTAATAAATAAGAAAAGGCATGTTGGTTACCCAAATTAGGTCTTCAGATCTGGTTTCACTTGCTGGAAATCACAGCGAAAAGTAGAAACTAATGATAAAAGGCCAATTCCTAGAATTGCACTAGTAGCTTCCTAGCACTTAATCCTTCATGAAAGAAAGCACCACAATTCTAGGGTTTGAGGGAAAATCCAAAACCATCTGCAGAATTCTGAAAATGCCATTAATGATACGAGTCATTTCAAAATTCACATAGGTTGTGTTTAGTATGCAGAATGGACATTCCCATTCTATTTGAGTGGACATTCCTATTTATTTGTTTGGTGCAGCACATAAGCTTCCCATTGGTATTAGAGTAACATTCTAAAATATCCATGGTCTTTTCCCCCAAACCTACTGTTTTCTCAATTTTCTTTTTCTGAAACTTATTTTTTTTTTTCAAAAGTCACTTTGTGTGGCCAGCCACCCTCAAAAAAGGAGCGGGGGTGGTCAGACCACCAACCCAACCATTATGGATATTGGGGGTAGAGTTTACATCCCAATGGTGATGGCCTACAGGGGTGGAAAGCATCACAACCAATGGTTGCAGGGTGGTTCGATCACCCCCATGGCCTATCGGAGTGGTGTTTTCCACCCTTGCCTTTTTTTAGCGTCATCAACCTCCAAGCTATCTAAAAAATATATATTTTAAGTTTGAAAATAGTGGGTTCTTTTAAAAAGAAATTACATTCCTCTACCCCAGGAATAGTTATTCCACTCATCTTTTAAGAGGAATAAGTTATTTCTCATTTAATCGTAAAAGCCAACCAAACTGTGGAATAGTTATTCTACAGGAATAACAATGCCATTCCAAGGGTGTATTTTGCATATCAAATGTCTTAACCACACACGACCTTGACCTTTGAAAAGAGCTAATCTCAATAACATTATTTTTAAATAGAAGAAAAATAAAAGCCCAAACAAGTCACTAATCGGTATCCAACCAAATAGAAGATAACTAGAAGCTAATTTAACTCTCATACAGGACCTGCATTAGAATCTTCCCACCAAATCAAGGCTTGAGGTTTTTAAATTTACCTGGCCTTGAAATTAGATCAGTTTTATAACCACCTCTTTAGTTTTGCACTTTTGATGGTTCTTTGAGTTCTGCATCGTGCTCATTCGTCTAAAGTCAAAACAATTTTTTATCCAGTTCATTCATCACTGTAGCCCTGAAAATAGAACATGCTATTTCTTATGTTCCGTTATTTTTCTTTTCTTAATCCCAAGTTCCTTGGGACTTGAATCTTATGAGGAGTGGAAGTTCAGGTTGACCATACTGCATTGGAATGCATTGGTTAAGTTTCTCCATTTCTGCTGGCACACATCCCCACGTGCTCTCCATAAACAAGGATAGAAATATATAGAAAGAACAAATTTTAGTTCTTAGTTCTGATTGTAACACAATCAATTGCATTTCCCTCCTCGGTGTGTTGACACAGGATGATATGAGATTTACGTGTATAGATGCTCTAAATCTGACTAAAATATGATGCCAACAATTATCATCAGTGTCAGCTTTCTGATTGTTGAGGAGATTTCTGTTTGAAGAGTTCATATAGTATGCACCAACTATTTTTTCAATATTAGATTGCTGTTCTATGTGTTCCACCAATCATCCTACCTATGTGAATAATCTAAATTCATTTAGGATATGATGAGTTTGTACTATTAAGTCTATTTGTGAAACTTATAACAAATGCGCTGACCAAAAATGGTACTGATTTTTCAATTTTTTATTGTTGGGGTAGCCAATGACCTGTCTTGTAACTTTATCTGAGCCTTTGGTGTTTCTGAGCAGATAAACATGCCACAAATCCAGCAGAGTTCTTCTCAACAACAGGACCCTTTGCATCCACAGCAAGTGCAACAGGTTTTGCTTACTAATAGATAATCCTATAAAGACTTTTATTCTTCTGCTACCTATATCATTTTTCTGTCTTCAAAAACTTATTTGAGTTGGAGGTACAATCGTTATATAATGGTATTTTTTGGTTATTTATTGCAAGTTAGTAACTCGGTTGTTTGTTATTGTAATAGAATACCCGCAAAAGGAAAGGGCCTTCATCTTCCGGAGCTGCTAACAGTACGGGCACAGGAAATACGCTCGGTCCTTCGCCAAACTCTCAGCCATCAACTCCATCTACGCATACTCCTGGTGATGGAGTTGCCATGGCTGGTAATCTGCAGAATGTTGGTAGTGTGTCAAAAGGTTTAATGATGTTTGGTGCAGATGGGGCAGGTGGACTTGCATCATCAACAAACCAGCTGGTATATAAACTTTTGAGATGTTGTAAACTGCATAACCTGCATACCTAATGTGAAGTTTTTTTTTAATGCGCATGTTGTTTTCAAGTTAAGCTAATACGTTCCACCTCAGATATCAAATTTTATTCCAGGGAGATGATTTAGCCCATGTAAGATTAACATAATGTGTTGGCTAGTTGGAGATTGTATATCAAGGCTTAAGTGCCAGCAATATTTTTAAAATGTAATGGCACAAATTATTTGATTATGGTGGGTCCCATTCTGTGGTGGGATCTTGCACTCCCCTAAAGTGACATATTCTAGTGATAAGCTTATCACTCATCTAGGATCTGTGGTTTGGATGACATTTCTGAATGTGAAATACTCTATTCCAAAATAGAAAAATATAGCAATTATCTAGAATGCACTGCATTGCTAGCTTGTTCCATATGTATTCATGCTGCTCACATCAATCATGTCTTAGATAAGGATTCTTGAAGACCCTTGCTTAAGGTTCTACACTTGCATGGGTATATGTTGCACCCATTATTTGTTTATGTACAGAAGTATCTGCCTGTGTTCAGTGTTTAGCCAGAAACAGCACATGACAAGTCAAGACCCGTTGATGACTTTGTCTTGAATTGTAGGAAGACATGGATCATTTTGGAGATGTTGGCTCTTTAGAAGATAATGTGGAATCCTTTCTCTCGCCTGATGATGGAGATGGAAAGGATTTGTTTGGTGCATTGAAACAGAACACTTCTGAACATGCTGCAGAAACTTCAAAAGGTAAACTATGGTCTCATGGTTTGAGCAATGATGAGTGTTTAAATTGACTTCAACTGACAATATGTTCTCTCCATATTAGGTTTTTCCTTCAATGAAGTCAGTTCTATACGTAAAAGCAACAGCAAAGTTGTTTGCTGTCATTTTTCTTCAGATGGCAAGTTATTGGCCAGTGCTGGGCATGACAAGAAGGTATAATGCATTGTAGCAGCCTAAGAAATAGATTCTGAGTTTTTGAAGATACCAAAATTAGAGGAAATATTAATTACTGTTTCTACATATGCTGATTATTTTGTTTACAATCTTTTAATATAGTAATTGTAGATCAATTAATACTCCCACACTACTGATTAAAGCTAAAAAAATCTTATGACTAGTGTTCTGGTTCTTGTTGACGTCACAGAATCATTGTATTTATTGCCTTGTGTTTTCAGTATCTTTTCTCACCTCAATTTATCTAACCGCCCTTCTGCGATACCTCAGTAATATCATGAACATATTGAGCAATGTTACCAAAGAAAATTCATGATAAAGTGAAACATATTGACACTTATATTGGAATCAAGTAATATCATAAACTGTGTATTTGAAGAAAAAAATCCCAATTAAATGTTAGTAAAAAGGAAAAAAAAAAAAGTGCTTCAACAAGATGATCAAATATTTTACCTATAAGTAAAAGAAAAAAACAACAGTTGAAATTTCTGCAATTGGGAACAAAAGACTGTAAGTCATCTTCTACCCTTTTCCTCCATATTTGTTTTACATTTTTTGTTTAATTGGATACTTTTTGTAGTTTTCTCTTATTTGCTGTTGGCCTCAGAGACAGTGTTAGTTCTTTATAAGGATTTTAAGTATGACTCTATAAATTTCATTGTTTTATTTATTATATATAGCCCAACCAGAGAACATTAGGAGGTGAGAGAGAAATTTACATGTAAATTGGATATGATTTAAAGTTTTATTTTTGTGGACAAGTTTTAATCTCCTACACATGGAATTGCTCAAAAGCGTGGGGGTAAAGGCAGAACACTGTGAAAGTGCCCAGAAAGATTGATATATGATAAGCAAGCCCTAGGGGTTGGCGCTCAAGTCGTTAGAGCCTTGGTTTTAGTGGTATGCTCCCTTTAGGTCTAAGGTTCAAACTCTTGGGTGCAAACAATTTCTAGGAGCCATGTCCCATCGGTGAATAGTAGAGGATTTACCTGAACCATGTGATGGGGATGCATTACATGGATCCGGGGTTTAATCGGGTAAAAGACATTGCGTCTTGCACGGTCTCTGGGATTCTCCGTCACCAAAATAAGATTGATATATGAAAGGCTAAACTATTATAAATTAGAATATTTGGGCCATCACCGTATCATCATCCTTGTAAGATATGGTCAAATAGCAGGAGTTTGTTTGGATGTGCCTTTATAACTGTGGCATAGTTATCTAAAACCTTTTTCTGTTATTATTTAGTAGTCTTAATAGCCTTTATCTTGATTGTATTGTAGAAGATAGCGAGACTGAATTTTTAACTTTTGTATCTAGAAACGTCTCTACGATGATTAGAATCTTTTTACAGATGTGCCTGAAGCCAAAACCTCTATATCTAGAACTTCTAGTGCTTGTGTACTGGATTTTATCTGATTTGACATTATTGCCATGATATCTCACTTTTTATATTTTCTTCAACTGCACCAGAAATTTAATGTGATCCTTTATGAATTTTTAGTTTGCCACTTTGCCTCCTGGCAAGTGTGTATGTTAATTTTTAGCTTATGAGAGTCTTTTGAGCTCACACAGACAACTTATGTTTGAGGGGGCAACAAGATTTCATATGATTTCACCCCCATGCCCCATCGAAAACAGAGGGCGAGAGAGAGAGAGAGAGAGAGAGAGAGAGAGAGATGTGTATGCTTATCATTTTTCTTGTTAGTAGGTTGTTCTCTGGAACATGGAGACACTACAGACTGATAGCACCCTGGAAGATCACACTTTGATAATTACTGATGTTTGCTTCAGACCAAATTCGACTCAGCTGGCAACATCTTCGTTTGACACAACTGTGCGACTTTGGGATGCTGCAAAAGTAAATTCCTCAACCCATTGCTTTTTCATTTAACACTTGTTTGGGAATTTGTGAAAACTAGTAGTTGTTAATACCAAGTATCATTTTACTACGACCTGTTGCTGAACTTTTTACTTTGATTGAATTTTTGGATCTATGAAACTAGATGCTGGGATTATTGTGTACTTGGTGTTTCTTTTATGTGTTTACCACGTACTGGGACTGCACCTTTTTGTTTTGGGTCACTCATATATATATATTTGGTAGATAATTGAAATTACAAACTATTACTTTGTCAAAGAGGAAAAAAAAAAAAACAACCACATACCACCTTGTTTCATTTGTTGTCGCCTTGTGGAGTTTCAACATCTACAAAGATAAGTTATTGCATTGCTTATAGTCAATTATGTAATGATAGTTTGTCCATGACATGCGCTTTCATTGTTCTTACAAGTAAATACACTCGGCCAAAGCAAATTCTATTTGCAGTCATGACAGCATTAAGCTTCTGTACGGTATATTGCATGGATCAACTGGGCTTATGATGGATCACTGGGTTTTTTTGTTCTTAAATTTTGTACTTCTGCCCTTGCGTCTCTGATGGATAGTTACATAACTGGTGGTGTTCAAATTGATTGACTTTATTCATCTTGTATTATTTTACCATTGATGAACATTTTGGTGTATTTACCATAAGCGCCTAATTTAGTTTCTTCTTGCAGCCGAGTTATTCCCTACAGGAATATACAGGGCACACATCACATGTAACATCCCTTGATTTCCACCCTAAGAAGAATGACCTATTCTCCTCTTGCGATGCCAACAGTGAAATTCGCTTCTGGAAAATTCATCAGTATTCTTCTACCCATATTTCCAAGGCTAGTTTTGGGACTTTCTTGTTATTTTTCTTTTCTTCATAAAATTTTGAGGCTTTGTTGGATTTTGTTTATTGTCTTCTGATCCACTGTAGTTAAATGACCAGGGAGGTTCGACACAGGTGAGATTTCAGCCGAGAATTGGACAGCTTCTGGCTGCAGCTGCAGAGAATGTTGTGTCCATCTTTGATGTCGAGGCTGATAGGCAGACACACTCGTTGCAGGTATGATATCACTGTCCAATTCAGGAAAAGTTGAAGGAAGCTATTGGAACTCCTCTTTCCCATGTGTAATAAAATCATTTTAGAATTGTATTACTCAATCTAATCTGCAATTACTAGTTATAAAGCCCTGTCTTTCAAACTTCAGGGGCACTTAACAGAAGTGCACTCCGTTTGTTGGGACACAACTGGAGATTATTTGGCATCTGTCAGTCATGAGTCTGTTAGGGTGTGGTCATTAGCATCTGGAGAGTGCATTCACGAGCTCAGTTCCAGTGGAAACATATTCCATTCTTGTGTTTTCCACCCAGGCTACTCGACTCTCTTGGTCATTGGAGGCTACCAGGTGATATTTGCTTTGTTATTGTCCCATATCAGTATTATCAATTGCCTTCTACTTTTCCTCCCAAGTACTGGATGAAAGAATAAAAATAAACAAATGATCATTTCATTTGTTATCAATCGACTGAATGTTTCAAGTTTCTTAAAACCTGCCAATTCTCTGAAGCTAAATTAAATTGTCAACAACTGAGACCAGCTGATTTCCATCAAATGTTGCTAATGTTATTACATATGGGTTGGTTGCAGTCTCTGGAGCTCTGGAACTTGGCTGTGAATAAATGTATGACAATTCAAGCTCACGAGGGTGTGATATCAGCCTTGGCACAGTCACCAGTAACAGGGATGGTTGCATCCGCCAGTCATGACAAATCTGTTAAGATTTGGAAATAAGGTAATTGCCATCTGTGGATACAAATCTCCCAGCATCAACTGATTCAACTCTACTGGCCCTCTCATTCTTAACTGCAGCAGAAGTCCCAACTTATAAAATATTAAAAAAAAAAAAAAAAACAAAACAAAAACAAAACAAAAGCAAAGGAAAGTAAAATCCACCCCATGTAAATATTTATTTATTTATTTTTCTTTTAATTTAGGTTGCATTGTTCACTTCTTTTCTACATATAATAAAGGGAGTGTAGTTTTCCCTTGGTCTCATGTGGTGGTTGGCAGCCCAAGATGTATATCATAAAAAATATGCTGGAAATTTAAGAGTTCTTGTCATGCAAGGATTTGGGATCTTTGTGGTTGTTATAAAAATAGGGATGAGCTACTATTATTTTATTTTTAGGTGAAAATGTTGGAATTTGGGGTGATATAAATATTCATCCTGCTCATGTCTAGAAGCTTAGGCACAGCGTACATACAATTGCACATGGCATAGTTAATAGCTTGATGACATAAGTGATTACGCATTTTTCTCTTATAATTGGGATTAGTGAGTCTGCAAACATCCACATCCACATCACATGCATGCGTGTATCGTTTTATGGAGCTTTTCCTTTTCTTTTATATTTTTTTAACTTCATTTCTATCCAATGAAAAGTTTAAGTTCCAATATACAAAAATGATTTATCTTGTTACCTCGTACGTATTTAAAGTGCAAGTGTTAAAATTAAATTGTTCATAATTAATTTTATATTTTTTTAATTATTATTTTTTTATGACATAATTTAAATAATTTTATAGATCAGTTTTTTTAAAAAAATCAACATGTCAATTAAAATTACCCTTGTTTTCTTTATTAAATTTAAATAATAAATAATAATTTATTATTTAAATTATAAGCAACAAATATTAAAATTATAAATTAAATTAATGGAGTAACAAGAATATGTAAATTACGATAAACCGCGAAAACAACTGCGTGCCTTTTTTATTATTACAAGTCGATTATTTCAAAACAAAAAAGGATCGGCGGCAGTAGAAGCTAGCATTGGATTCCTTTCACGCCAATTAATTAATTAATAATAATAATGTTTTGTGTTTTAAATTAGAAGCGAACAGTGACAATCGCATGTCTTGGCGCGTTACTCGCACTCTAGTCAACGAATATAAAAAAACACACACGAGAAATTATAAATTTTTCTATAATACGTTATACCATGTTGTGATCTTCATTCCTCTTTAATCCAAAAATTATAATTTTGATTTAATTAATAAGTCAGCGTAGAGTATACTCTTACGTGGGTAATTTTAATTTATAAAAAATATTGTAAATTAAACCATGTCTTATCAATTATATAGATGGCGTATTCTCCATACCAACTTATAAATAAAATAATTCTATTTAATAATATCATATATTTAAAATGATTATTATTTAAATATCTAATGAAAAACTACTTCAAATATAAATAAAATGATAAAATATTTAAAAGAATAACATTTTTATATATATAGAAAGAGACATGAGAAATCAGCCAAATCTTTTTTTTTTTCTTTAAAAGTAGGGCTGTTAAAAAAAAAAACCGAAAAATGATGAACTAGATTGAGTTTGGTCCGGTATCAGCTCCTATTTAATAAAATTGGTTGAAAATCAGTGCGATTTCAATTTTGAATTTTAGAACACCTTTTCAAACCAAACTAGACTAGTACAATATATATTATTTTTAATTTTTTATATTCTATATATACTTTTGTATATTGTATTATATATACTATATGCTAAATTTTTAATTAATATAATATAAAATTTTAAAATCTTATTATTCATATCTATTAATCTTATAACGTAAAATTAATATAACCTTTGATTTAATATAAAATTAATATAATATTTTATTATGATATAATATAAATTAATCTTATAATTAATCTTATAATTTTTAATATAACATTTTAATTTTAATATAATATATATAAATTTTAATTTTATAACATAAAATTAAGATAATATTAATATAATATAAAATGAGGGATATGGATCAAGTGACACTTGTTAAAGTATGATTTTTTTTATCTGTAAAATTGAAAAAATTAAATCAAAGCAGATGGAAATTTGAAAAATCAAAAATTTCAATTTTAATAATGAATACATCTAGCGTCGGTTCTTAAAATTTTAAAATAAATATATATAGATTTGGTTAAAAAATAAAAAATCAAAATGGGACAGCTGCACCTCTGTTTAAAAGAGTTCTATTAAAAAATATATATAATAATAATAATAATAATAATAATAATAATAATGGAAGAGCTGTATGTGTGCAGATGTGTTGCTTTCATGTTTCACGTGATGGTTCTCAAAAAAAAAAGAAAATGTTTCACGTGATGGTTTTGATAGCTTTAAGTTACCTAGGTTAATGATGAACCCTATGACAAGAAGCAGAAGGAGCTGCAGAAAATATTACTGCTCCATTCACCACATCTTCAACTTGTGATGGAATAAAAGCCGCAAGTCGCATTCCCAACATATATACATATATATATATATATTTATATTTATATATATTTAAAAAAATATTAAATATATTTAAAAAAAAACTTATAAAAAATTTATTTTTATACATGTTAATTATTGATATGTTAAAAATTATAAAATTTAAAATTTAAATTAAAAAAAATTGACAAAATAAATCTTATAAATAAAATTATAACTACGCATAGTAATTATAATGCATGCCGGTGACAAAGCAAAGCCAAGCCAATCCAATAATTTACATATATATATATATATCCGCAGGTTATCCATATAATAATTTGCATGTAACGATAACCATAGACAATTTGTGGTTATTCCGTGATGCAACTATCTA